>PVJX010011691.1:0-52725 GCA_004027295.1 Dolichotis patagonum | reverse complement strand
TTATACTATTGTGTTATGTTTGATATTATTGTAATTGAAACTATGCTCAACTATAGCAGAGTAAGAGATATGGTGTTAGATACTGTTGATGTCCAGTTGACTTAATGTAAAGTACTGTGTTGCCTATGTTGTCCTGTTCTGATCTGCTCTGTACTGCCCCCTTTTGTTTTATTCTCTTTTAAATTAAAAAAAAAAAAACAAAAAAAAAGAATAACTGAAGATGAGGTGTTCCCCAGGGACTGGTGGCTGGTTATATTCCAACTCTTGTCCTATCAGATAGACACCTCCAATACTTTCTCTTCAGAAGCAGAGATTCAAGCAATCTTGGTTGAAGACTTATCATAGCTATGTGATCCTGAGCACAGATGAATTACTCTGTTGGCTTTTCACGTAAAAGTGGGTTTAAGGATGTTCAGTTTTCTGAAGATACCAGGGTTAAAACAGAAGACAACTTCAAGGTCTTTCTCATTGACAAAATTATTACAAAATTAAATGAGGTCAGTGTCCTTCTTGAGATAGCCATAATGATAGGAAGAATATATTTTTCAACTCATTCATCTCAACAGATATTAATAACTATGCCATTCTATCAGAGAGATTTAGGCATATTGAGAAACTGAGACTATAAATTAAAAGAGAATCCTTTCCTCTAAGACAAAGTGCAATCAAATTCACTAAAAATATGAATCATTCTGATTCTCTGTGTCAGGCCTATGTATACACAAGCAGATATAATTTGGTCCTGCTAGCAATTATGTTTTGAGTAGAAATGCAATGGATATGTTGAGTTAGGTCATGAATGTACTTCACACTGAAATTTTAAAGGTTTTGACTTACTAGTTCTTTAAAATTTTCATTTGGTCATTGTGTTCTCTAAAACCATTCCTTACATACTTGTCATTATTAAATGTATCTGATTCTATCTTTTATAATGAGCATTCCTATGTAACTCTAGTTCTGATGAGTGTTAAATGATATTATGTGAAGAAAGAAAACCCAAAAACTTTCTTCCATCAAATTTGGTACTTATTAACTGTCTTAAAAATCTATTTGGGATGCTATAAGAAGGCACTTTAGACTGGACAGTTTTACACATTGTGCTTAGATGTGGAGGCTGGAAATTCCCATGTGAGGATGTGAGCAGATTCAGTGTCTGGTAAGGACCTGTTATTCATAGACCACACCTTCTGTATATCCTTCTATGGTGCAAAAGATGAAACAATTTGCTGAACTACTTTTTATAAAAGCAATAACCACCTCCAAAGGCCTTAACTCCTAACATTACTGCAGTGAAGATTAGGCTTAAACATGAATTTGGGGGTAGGGTAGGGTACATACACTCAGCTCATATCACATTAGTAAACAAATTCATTTCTTCATATTGTAGTACATCTTAAACTTTGATATTTTGACATGCATAACAGATTTTAAGAAGGAGATAAATTATGTAAGTGTTCACCAAATTTACTTTACCATGAAATCATTTATTTCAAAGAATATCTTCTCAATGTGAGGAACTCTGACTTGAACCTACTTATTTTTAAATTTAAATTTTTTACTGATAGCTCATGACGCTATAGTACAAAGTCACTTAATCTTGTGTTGATTTCTAGAATGTCCGATAGTGACTGGGCATACCGAGTAGCAGATCTGACAAAGTAAAGGTGAAAATAGGCTGAGCAGCCCCAAGATTCCTAGATGACAACAGAAAGCTCACCTTTTGTTGAGGAAGTTGTAGAAGTCGTACATGGACATAAAAATGGGAAACTGTGATTATGTCTGACAGCAGAGACAAGCAAAAACTCTGGACCCAGACATCAGCTAGACAAATGTACCAAAATGATATCTTTTGTAGACAATTTGAAGAGTTAAAAGAAATAGCTACTTTCTCATATGAAGGGGGAACATTCCAAGGACAGCCACATGTTGACATTTTAAAAAATTTTTTTTCCATATTGTATATAGAAATACATTCTCTCATTCTGGGATATTTGAAAAACAATACACAGAATATAGAAATTATTTATCTTTTCACTACTTAGCTATTTGTTGTACATTCTTTGAGCCTTTTCCTCATATACATAAGTATATATGTATCTTATGTATATGTTGCATGCGTAACTTTTCAATTGGTTACAAAATACTTCAAAATACTACAGAATACTTCATTAGGTAGATGATAATTTTTATCATTGGTCACTTGTTGTTTCTATCTTTTCACTATTATAAATAGAGCTATTGTGAATATTCCAGCACATAAATCTTTGTCTGCTTTTATTTCCTTAGGATGGATTCCTAGAAGTGGTATTATCATATCTAATGGCTTGGATCTTTTCAAGGCCTTTTATACAGTAAGGCCTAATAGCTTGCCAGATATTTTATAAATCTATACTCCTGTAGCATATAAAAGTGGACAAAGAACATAATGAATGGTAATTTTGGTATCTTGAAATACAAGTATATATCATTGTCTCTTTATACTGCTTGAGTTCTTCCTAGCAATCATTATTACTTGGCTCCACATTATACATTTATGTTTCTATTTGTATATTGTTTTCCCCCTTTCCATACAAGAATTAAAAATTCCTCAAGGACAGGAACTATATATGCTTATTTGCTACCAGATCCTCAATATAGTATGTGGCTCACAGGAGCAGCTCAGTCAAGATTTAAGGATGTATGAACAAAAGAATTTTCTCCACCTCCAACCCCTTTTCAAAACTTTTAAAAAAGGAAGCTTGTTTGCCTGACAAGTGTGAAATGAGAACATTTGATTGTGGAGGTGAACCTTTTCCTAAGTTAAACATTTCAAGTTGCCTCCTTCTTGTACTGTGTGTTTTTTCCAGTGGGATCAGAAGTTTTAGTCACAGAGAATGCTGAAAGGAAGAGCACTTACATATCGTTTAATGAGAGAAGTCATTTCCTGCCTAACATCTAATCTGTAAATTGATCTTCTGCTGAGCAGAAATATGGATCCTGCGATGCTTTCTGTTCGACACTTTTTATATTTGCCTGGGCTCAGGGGTCCTATTATTTACTCATGTTGTATTGGATATTGTGAGCCTGGACAGGAAGCTAGCTCTAGAATGGATCTGTTAGGACAGGTATGCTAGGGAGCAGACGTGGGGATCTGGTTCATATGACTGATACTGAATATAGGAAGAAGAAATGACCCTTTCCTCCACCTGATAACAACACACTCAAAAGCGCATCTACAACCCTTACCACTCAATTTTTATTATTGTTGTTGTTGTTCAGAATCAATATCGCTAAGTCCTTTACCTTAGAGGTGACAATTTTGGACCTACAGACCAAATTATAGATGGAAACAGTTCATTCACTCCATATGGTGATTTTTTGTTGTTATTTGTTTGTATTATTAATTGATACAAGATACAAAAATTGTGAGATTTTTGTGTAAGTGTTTAAATTTTCATTTTCATTTGAAAAAGGAAGGAGTTCTCTACTTCTGGTGTTCTTATACTCAGTGATTACCAGAGGTGGGTGATGTGAATAGGAGTGTTTCCTACTGTTCCACCCCCCCAATTCACCACTATGCTGTACGTCCTCAGGCAGGCTACCATGTTCCTGTTGTCACTAGGCTTACTCCTATATTCTTCTTGCTAGTAAAAAATGTTTCTTCTTCTCTGTTCTATTTGTCACTTTCATTAGTGACCTGGGTACTGCAATTGAGGGGCATCTCCTGCATTAAAACTTGCACAGAGCTGGGCACTGTGGTGCATATGTATAACACCAGCTACTTTGGAGACTGAGGCAGGAGGGTCATGAGTTTGAAACCAGCCAGGTCAATTTAGCACAACCCTGTCTCAAAAATGGTAAGAAAAAAAAAGGAAGAAAAGAAGACAAGAAGGGACTGGGGATGTTGCTCAATACTCCCTTGGTTCAATTCTGATACTGCAAAAGGAACAGAAAGACTCCAAAATGAATCAAAGCAAAACAAAAACAAAAGAAACATTTGTGTGGATGAGATAGATGAAGTGGTTTTATTTTCTCAGTTCTGAACTCTTTCTTCTCCGTGAGGTTTGTACCCTTTTCTTTGTTTTGTAGGTACCTGGAAATTAATAGTGTTCCTAAGATTGTTTAGCCAAAATATATTAGAATAAGTTGCAATAAGCTAAACTGTGTCCTCGACATATGTGAAATTCATATGATCAAATATTATAAATATTATGACTGTATTCAGAGATGTGGCTTCTGGAAGTAGAATCCTCAGGATGGTATTAATTCACTTAAAAGAAAGGACATTAGAGAACTTTCGTTTTCCTTTCCCTCTTTATTTCTCCTTTCTCTTCTCCTTCTTGTAAAGGGGATGGCAGAAAGAGGCCAGGAAGAGAGCTTTCACTAGGAAATGACAGGCTGACAGCTTCAATTATGAGAAATTACATTTGGTTATTTAAACTTTCCAGCCTATGACATTTGTTTTGGTAGCCCAAACTGACTAATATACAAATACAGTCAAAGATTGTTTACATGATATTAAACAGATAAAAAATTAATAAGTTAGCTGAAAAAAACTGAGCTATTTTCAAGCATGCTGCTCTCAAACCAGATCTCCCCTATCTAGTACCTGTTTAGCTGTTCTTTACCTAAGGGCACCTTCCACAGCTCAAGTCACCTGCTCTCCAGCAGGAGGACAGCACAGGACATGTGTCCTTAAGAACTGGCATGTGTCCTATGCTCTTCCATTCACCAACTGTGTACTTGCTGTTAGTTACGTCTTTGTCCTCTGGGCCTCATTTCACGTCTAATGAAAGTGATCGCGTTATAGTTCAGTGTTCCAAAGTAGAGCAACTTTATCCTGGAGAGCTCATTTCAGCTCTGAAAATGATTCTGTTGGTTTACAGCATTCTTCTAAGATGGTTTTTCTTTAATTTGCCACAGCTTCAGTGCATCCTCAAATTTAACCTGACACTCTCTTCAGTTTTATTCATGTATGAAGTCTTCTCACAAAAGAACTTCCTTACCATCTTTTATACGCACTCTTTTTTTCTACCCTAAACTTATCAGATCATTTTTTCTGCCGTATATGCTTTGACTCATTTTCATTGAGATTAGGTGTGAAAAGATAATATTTAATTTTTGACTCCTTTCCATTATTGTCTGCCAGCTATCTCTCTAAAATATTCTAGGCTATGTAATTAGCCCTTTTCATGTTTGCTTGTTCTGACCTTCAAACTCCTACTTACTTAATATTTAGAATGTTCTATTTAAATATGTCTACCATTTGTGTTCCTTAAATACCAAGTTACTAAAGATTATATGGAAATAATATCTCAGTCTACTGAAAAGAAGATTTAAACGTTAATTTAGGATCACTGTACTTTATCTTTTGGGACTGGAATTTTAAGCTGAGGAAGTCAGAAACTGGTCAGATGCTTTGCTTTTAGCCAAATTAGATTTCCAGTAAATACTTCTAATCTTCCCTAGATACTCTGTTTTTAGTGCAATGCTATTACATACTCAATGGCCGATCAATATAAGCTTTAATAATAGTTAAGAGAAAGGGTAATTACAGTCTGAAACTGTAGGCTAAAGTTTCCGTTTAAAGAAGAGAGTCAGCATGCAAGAAAATGGAATGTTCACTTTCTTTATTCTGTTTCACTTTAAATCCTTGCCAGAGGGATAACAATTTAAATTGTACCAGAGAGTGGATGCCAGAGTTTGTTTTATGATATCCTGAAATGACCACTGACCAAATGTTTTTCCCATTTTTAAACATTCTTCTTTCACTGCCTACCACAAGCTCTTTTCTAGGAGGTTAGAGGAACCTAGCACGGGAGCTTCCTGGGAGGAACACAAAATGAGACCACAGCAGAAGCACAAGGAGCTGGGCACCAGGAAGGAGGTCACTGGATCAGAGGTCCTCTGTGCAGATTCCAACAATCAAATGCTGGAATACGGGTGGAGCTTAGAAATGAAACTTCTAAACTTCTTTCCTGTCCATCTCTGCCTGCACCGATGCTTGTCTAAGGCAGAGAAAGAGTTTATAATGGAAAGAGTTCTAAAAACAAAGTTCTACCCTGGAAATTTGACTTCTATGAGTTTTAAAGTCAAAGACACAGAAAACAGGAACACTATAAAACATATCATGGACCTTCTGATTCTCATTTTCTTACTGTTGCATGGCATTTTATTACCATATCGAATGTAGCTTCCCTGCTAATTCTTCTAGGTTCCCAACCATGCCGTGAGCTCCTGTTGCAAGGCCCAGCTAGCTAAGTGCAATGCACAGCTGTCTGTTGTTCTCCTTAACCTTGTTCTTCCATAGGGCACCGGTGTCTTCCATTTCTGATTGGGGTAAAACTTGCAGGGCTACTAGACAATAGTCGTTCATGTTACACAACTACCTCATCTGATAAACACAACTTAGTTTACAAAGCGAAGGCTTTTCTTCTCCCAGAAGAATGGTGTGGTCACAGGGTCTTGACCGTGTGTCAGGGGAGAACCACTAACAAGACAAAGTACTGAGTCTCATATCATGGTTGATTCTAGAATATTAGGAGTCTCAAGAATAAGAGTGGAGAGCTTTGTGATTCCCACCTTGAATACTAGCAATAAATAACTGCATTGCAAAGCATCTTCACGTGCTAAATATTTACTGTTCTTTTTCTTAACACAATGAACAAATTACCGAAAATAATTTAAATGTACATTAGATGCTAAATATTAATAAAGCTCACATTGTTTGTCAGCACTGCTCTATTAAATTTCAAATCAAGTTGTCTATTCTTTAAGCACATGTAAGCACCAGTGTACTGCTGAAGGGTAGCACCACAGCAGCTGCATGTGCATCTATCTATTAGTTGATGGGTTTATGTTACTTTGAATTATTGCTTGAAGTTGAAACTAATCAATTATCTCACTTTTTAAATCATTTTTGTGTTCAAGATGTTTTATTATTGTTATGAACCAATGAAAATTTCAAATATTTATAAAAAATTATATTCATTGTCTCATTGTCCTATAGTTTTCCACAGTCGGATGTTTTTTATTAACCTGTTTAGTAAAGTTGTATTTGAAGATCATTTTAAGTATATGTACTGATTAAAAAATACGAGAAGACTGTGTAGTCAAATAGTTTTCGTTAGACTTTAAGGCAAGAAATCTTTAGAGCAGAGATTTCAGAGTTTGTACCTTTAACTCAGAATGAGACTAAATTTAAAATTGGATTAACAGGTCATTTGTTATTTAATGATGTAAAGTTCCAGTAAAAATCATGGCTTATGGTACCTTAAAATATACTTAACACAACATTTTGAAAGGTAGAAATCTTATTTTCCTTCATGGGCACTTACAAATTATAGCTGAATGAGTTCGTGGATATAAATAGACCTTTTCTCCTGACTAGAGGTGTTACCATTGACCTGGCTCTCTTCCTGCTCAGGTAATTACACCAAGCCTTTTAAAATTATCCTTGAAGTTCTAATTAGACACAATCTTCTTTGCTTCCTATTGTAAACTACTGCCTTGAGTTTTGGTCTGCTGCGGGTTTCAAATCCACTCCCCTTCCCCATCGTCCTGAATGTTCCTGTGACTCTGCTAATTACCGCCCCAAACACATGACTGCTAATTACTGCCACGTGATCTGAAAGGAGCCGTGGAACTGCACTGTCTCCTTGTCTTCTCCCCCACTCCACAAGGCTTCTGCAGTTGAACAAACAAAGGCGAGAAGGGAACATAAACACGTCCCGACAGCTATGGCGCATTCCATCAGTAACAGTGATTTTCCCTCAATATTTCCCTAGGACCGATTGAGCCTGTGAAGGAAGGAGCTTGGAAGCAGATGCTGAATCACTTTGCAAGTGTGAATGGTTATGTTATTACCAGTGTACTGCTGAAGGGTAGCACCACAGCAGTGAATTACCTTCATCAATTTAATAGAGTATTTTAAAATTGGTTCAATAAAACACCAAACCCAAAAGAACTGGTATGAAATGAAACAGTGTGAAACAATCATGAAATGTGAGTGTTCACAAATTTACAATGACTTTTTTTGCAAAATTTTTTCATGGCAGCTATTCAGACACAAGCTATGATGTTCTGAAAGGTCATATGAAAATTCTGACAGTATATAAAATCGGTGTGTAATTCCTATGTTGACGATAATTTTGGTATGTGCTGATATATACAGAAACTCTGAATATATCTTAGGCAATGACTTTAAAAATAGTCTCAAAACAGGGATTACATATTGTTTATGTATGTTTACATATACTTGTCTTCAGTTTGTTAATATATTTATCACCTTGATACTTAATGTTAGGTCTCACGTGAGTTGTCTAAGACCCAGTCATCCCCCATCACCTCTGACCTACTCAAAAGTTCTCTCACAGTGTCTGTGAGACAGCCCTATTTGTTCCTGAGCTCGCTGCCCTGACTGACCTCAGACCCAACACATCTCATAACTGACCACAATAAAATGTAATGATCATCACCGGAGTTATATAAGTAAACTGCCTACGTGACCAGTGTTTTCCTTAAACTAGCAAATCTGGATCCTCCTAGAGGAAGCCCCAAAGATAACATCCATAAAACTGAATATATCCTCTCATCCCCCTGTTCCTCTCCCTGTCTCCCTCTTCTGCCTTAGGGTTTCTCACTGGTCTCCAACCAGTTCCCATAAGCCTCTAGGACTGTAGGCAATACATTTCTTTCACTTAATGGATTTTAATTTCACTCCATTGTTTCTCCCACTTCCAGGTTTTTCTCACTTGATACATATGCACTTAAATCTATTTTGGGGGGGAGGGTCAAGGTATTCTACTAGAAAATGGCCCTGTAGAAATTAACTGAATATGCACAATTAAATATGAATCACAACACCATCTGCTAATTCAAATGCGAGTCCCATGAGAGGGACACCTAGTCACAGTTCTGACACTTAGACATCAGGTTACTTAAGAGGTACAATGCAAAGGTGTGCAACCAGCAGGGCATGGCAGGGCTTGTGGTCACTCTCAAGAGCGTGGCCTCAAGATCAAATAGAAACTGTAACAATAAGAACCATCACAACATTCATCAACACTACCAAGATTTTTTATTTTTTAATTAAAAAAATAACAAAAACCCTACCCTTTCTTTGTATTTCACACTCTAAAGAAATGTGTTATTCTGCCAATTTCTGTGCCCAGCAAGAAAAATTGAAGGGAACTGCACCAAAACACTGCCACTGAAAATGTTCAGAAATGCATTATAGGACCGAGGTAGGACAGAACAAGAATATTTTTAAAAAATGTCTATTTTAAGTAACTGGCTAGTGTTTGCATTGTTTTCAACTAATTTTTAATGAACTCCAAGTTTTGGACACTGAAGATCTCTATATAAAATTACAGACAGGATGAAACAGACATACCACAGAAGGAGGTAATTCAGCAGCTTGAACTCTTTTACAGAGACAATGGAGTGATAGTTTTTGGAAAAATATTTTGCAAAATATTTCTTTTCCAGAAGTCTCCTCTTGCTTGGAAAGAAACTCAAACTGTTGGAAGTTTTTATTTTTCAACCCATATATGATTTTTGTTTTCTTCTGGGAAAACAGTGGGTTATTCCTTAGTCTCCAAAAGTGGTCAGTGTAGGATTAAAACATGACAAAGTCAAAGTCAAGCTCCTTGTAGGAAGAGAAGATTTCAGATGGAGATTCTGACAGACTGATGTTGGGCATTGCGAGGTTATTGTCAAGTATACTCTGGTCAAAAGCTAAGCCCGTGGAGAACCAAAAGGCCAAAAACTTCTAAGCCATATCATGGTGTCATCAAACATTGGAAGTTTGTTTTAATTTTTTCTTCAGTTTTTAGTGCACCCCAAGATTCTAAAATCAGGACAAGAACTAGAGGGTTACTCTGGTGATCTGGCACATGCTTTGTAAGTACTTACATCATAAATCTTATAGCATAACAATGAGCCATGATGTTGACACTCTGTGTGACACTTCCAAAAATCCCTTCACATTGAATCAAGGCAAATAATAATAGAACAACTTTTTTGGTCTTTTTTGAGGCAGGGTTTCACTATATGGTTCAGACTGGCTTTGAACTCACTTTGTAGCCCAGGCTGGTGTTGAATTCATGGCGACCCTCCTGACTCAGCCTCCTGAGTGCCACCACACTCAACCAGTAATAATTTTTGAAGTAAAAGAGACATGATTATAATGAATTACACACTTCCTGATATTTATATAAAGTACATGTTTAATTCACAATATTAAAAATACCTGGGAATCTAAGGATACAACATTTCTATGGAGAAGGTATTCTTCTACTTGGGAGACAGCATTAAATAGTAAAAAGAACAAAATTTAGAAGCTCACAGGCCTGGATTCATATCCTGCTTCATATACTTAATTTGCTTGGTAAATTTAGGCCAGTAACTTTCTCCCTTTTTAGTTTTGTTATTGTAAAAACACCTTTTCAGTGTCTCGTGAGGACAAGGTGTGATAGAAAAATACTTGCAGAGTGCCATGTGACCACTAAGAATGAGACTTTTGAGGTTATTTTCTCTTCACTAAAGTTGGCTGAGTGATTCTACCCCATTGCTTGATCCAACTTCCTTTAGCAAAGGTAGACACACATTAGTAATTCTACATAGTATGTCTTAAATGTTACAGCTTATATATCAATACCACCCCAAAGCATGGGGCTTTTGGAAGGTGACTGGATTTGAGGGCTGTAGATCTAATAAGATGTTAGCAGGTGGGGTCTGGCTGGCAGAGGTCCATCAGAGACAGTATGACCTGGTAGGGTGTTTTTCCTTCCTTGGCTGCTTCCTCCCTTCCCTTTCAGCTCTCTGATGAGTATGACACAGCAGCTTTCCTCTACTCAGGTCCTCCCAGACCATTTCTTCTCTGGAACCACTGGTCATGCAAGGACTGAAACTTTTGAAATTGTGAGCTAGCCGGGGATAATTTAGCTCAGTGGCTTAAGCGCCTGCCTGGCAAGCGAAAGGTCGTGAGTTCGATCCCCGGTACCAAAAAAAAAAAAAAAAAAAAGTGAAATTGTGAGCTAAAGTTAACTTGTCGTCCTTTAAGTGGAGGATGTTAAGTATCTTATCTCAATGAGGAGAAAAGTGACTTATCACATTAACGAAAGCACCTCGCGTGCATCTAAAGCACAGCCTTCTTTCAATTCATGTCCTCCTCCAGCATCCATGATTCAGGGACTTGCTGCCTCACTGCCCAGATTTCTTCTCAGACCCTGGAACATAAAGTCTAATGATAATGATTTAATGACCTTATGAGGCAATCAGCTTTACAAGAGCAGGAATTATGTTGGTGGTGTTCATACCTAACACAATGCACTTAATACTTCTTATTTGAACAATAAAATGCAAGAAAGCATAAAAGTTCTTATTATGAAGCGGTGTATTAGTCTAAGAATGTGACGCCTTGACACATGCATGTAGACAAAACCTACCTAGAATATCAGAAGTAAGTCTGTTTTTAAATTCTTTTTTTTTTTTTTTTTGGTACCGGGGATCAAACCCTTGACTGCATGCTTGCAAGGCAGGCACTTATGCCGCTGAGCTGAATCTCCAGCCATAAGTCTGTTTTTAAAAATATTTATTTATTTGTTGTTAAACTTAACATATAAGTGTATGCATTTATAATGTGCAACACCATGTTTTGAAGTTCATATGCATCATAATATAGTTAAATCCACCTAATTAACAAACTTATTGCCTCACAAAATTATCATTTTTATGGTGAGAACAATATGTAATTTCTTACAATTTTTTTTAGAATGCAATATAGCATCAGTAAGTGTAGTCATCATGCTGAAAATTAATTTCAATGAGCTAAATTATTTTAACTGACATTTATTTAGAAAGTTTAAATCTATTTAAAAACAGAGGGAATTATATACTATCCTCTAAGTGACCAGTACCTAACTTATTCCTACTTGTTCAGTCTATTCACATTTGAATACATGAAACACAAAATTTTTCTGGAAGCACATGTCTTCAGTTACTGTTGCCTAGGAATAAACCTTACTTTTAAATCAAAAGACACAGTGTGAGGTCAACCTATAGAGAATTCTAGGCCAGCCTGAGCTACATAGTGAGATCCTAAATAAAAATTAAGTTAAATTTAATTAGTGATAAACCTGTGTTAAAAGTATTGAAGATGTAGATTAAGAAAAACAATTTGCAAAACTCTCATTCTAAAATACAGTGTAGCCAAGGAAAGTAAGCAATTGCTTCGAGTGAAAAGGACCTATGACTGGCATAATGATAGTGATTGAGATTTCCAAGAATTAACAAAAAATAAGAATTTTCATATTTAAGAAACACAGTGAATTATACAAAATAGATAAAAAAATAAGTTAAATATAAGTAGTACAATTGGGGCAACAGGGCTGCTCTGTTCCATTTACTGCTGGATTACTCCCCACCACTCACCTGAACCTGAACAACTCCCTGCAGTCATACATACCCCCTTAGCCCAAGGCTTACTACAGGGAGGCAGAGATAGGAAAAGAAGACTCCCCCCTCCATACGTGCTCCCTGCAAAATTACAGAACTCCAAACTATGACCTGTGTGTGCTGAATCCCCCTGTATGACCTACCTGCAATAACATTCCCTCACCTGGTGCTCACTGAAGATTCATATATATGAACTGCATCTCATACATTCAGTTATAACAGAGTGAATTATGGGAAAGGACGTGCTAGATAGACACAGCTGACACAACTCACACCCTGTCAATAGTATTGTCAGTTATGCTCTGGGAAACCCAATGCAGTTCCCCAGAACTCTGCACAGCATTTTTTAACCCTTACAGCTTGTGCTGTTCTCCTTCTACGGTCAGGGGCACACTCACTCTGAGCACACTGTCACCTTAATAAACTTTCCAGCTTTACTTTTACCAGTGTGTGCCACATCCAGTTCTTTGTCATGTACAGGAATCTAGGAACCTGTCTGGGACCCCATCATCCATGGTAACAAATTCACATTCGTACTCATTTAAAAATATTTTTTCAACATAGATGACAAAATTGTAAGTACAATGAGCAGAAAACATAGTCTTTAAAATAATATAAATTATAAAAATAGATTTATCAGTTGCCATCTTGGGCATGCACCAGCTGCCGTGGCCACTGGTCCCTGACAAAGGCTAAGGACTATCCCGAGTCTAACTTACTCCTCGCCCCTTTGGTTTGCATTGCCAGACCTGCCAAAGAGCTCAGCCCTGGCTGCGTGGCCTCAGGCGAGGCCAACGGAGTGACTGGTGCCCCACAGCCCGACATTCCACGGCAGGTCACCGAGGTGTCCCTTCAGACCCACCGTCGGGCATGATGCCAAAGGTGTAGCTGTCGCCCAAGGAAAGCAGCCTCTTCAAACACATCCTGACACACTCAAACATTACTGAGGGCAGCAAGCAGGGTCTGGAATCCAGTCCTGGGCCCTAGCCTTGTGCTCGGGTTGAATCCCAGCACACCAGGCAACCTTGGAACTTGTCTCCCAGGTAGTAAGATCACACCCTGCGTCTGAAATCACCCTAAGATGCACAAGTGGTATCCGAGGCCTAAGCAGGCCACACCCAGCAAACTCCAAGCAGCGAACAAGTCCTGGAATCCAGTCCAGGGCCCTGACCACATGCAGGACAAATTCCAGCGCGCAGTTAATGCTTAGAACTTCGCTCCCAGGCAGTAAGACCATGCCCTGCATCTGAAATCACCAGAGGCCATACAGGGACCCTGCGGGCCCAACAGGCCCATACCCAGCAAGCTCCATGTGGCAAGCACTTGCCAGCAGTCTGCCCCGGGAGCCAAAAGTGGGCCAGGTGATTCCCAGTGCACCGAGGAAGCTTTGAAACATTGCTCAAAACCCGGAAATAGGTACTACTCCAGCCCGCACTGAGGAACACCACGCTGTCCTGGGACCTTGGCCAGTGCCACCACGTGGTTCTTATGTGACTTCCGCCAGCCCTGGGGAACATGTGCTGCCCTCAGACCTTGGCCCACACAGCCACCCGCTTCTTGCATAACTCCAGCTTGGCACTAAGGAACACCATAGTGCCCTGGGACCTGGCCCGCGCCCAGCAGACGCCTAGACCCAGGACATCTGCTGGCCCCTTGGGAACACTCTCTACCTCCTGGACCTAATATTGCCATTGATCTTCAGCTCCCACACTTTCTTCCAGAACCTTGGACTACAGCAGATTAACTGTGCTACCTTAATGGGAGATTCAGTAACTGCCTCACCCAAAAAGAGGATCTCAGCAGGCTTGTCAGTGTAGTGAGTATGCCCCTAAAACAGAGGTGTAGAGTGGGTAAATAGGGCCAGTAGTAAAGCTCCCTCCAACTAACTGTAAGATCATAGTGAGTCTGACAAGAGTGTGGGTGACTCCTTCCTGAACACAGAAAACACAAAGAAGGTGGAGGCGTGTGCCATTAAGCACTCCCCCAACTTGGAGAAAATCAAAAGGGCTTATGAGACACACAGGCACACAACAGGGACACAGTAGGGCCTCAGCTGACACAAAAACTATAGACAGGGAGATTTGATGACCTGGAATAACCTGAAGATAAAGTAATAGCAGGAACTAAAAATTGACCTACAACAATACTACTAGGCTTGTCAGACCAGGAAGAATATAGGTCACACCCAACAGGCCCTGCAATGGGAAGTTAGGTGACTAGCTACCTAGTCATTGTGGGGCCCAGCAATTGGACAAATATTAACCTTACATTAGGACCCCAAGATACACACTACCAACAGTTGTTACTAGTGGGACTGAAGGGCCAAATATTAACTTGAAAAGGGAAAATGGAAAAACTAAGAAGCAAAATGCAATCTCAAACATCTAGTCCACCAGGAGCAAGTACAGGAGACACTGAAAGAGAGGACTTCAAAAGTAACACACCAGAAATCTCTAAAAAGATGGCAAGTGAAATAAAAAAACAATACCATGAGGCTATAGAAGAAATCAAATTAGAAGTACTCTCTGATGTAAAGATAGAAATAACAACCTTAGTAAAGGAGTTGCTGAGCACAGCTAAAGAAGAAATAGAGAAAAAAGTACATGAGCAGTACTGCTTGAAACCTTGAATGAACAATATAGAAAACAAGCAGCATTCATGAAATAAACTCAAAGAGACATCCAAGAAACAAAAAATTCTACTCAAAGGGTGAAAAACCAATTAGATGAAGCTGAGGATAGAATTTTGGACCTTAAGGACAGGATAGCAATTAGTGATCATGAAAGGATAGAACTCCCAAAAATAACAAAGCAGCAAGAAATGACAATCCAACAGCTTCAAGATGATGCTAAGAGCAACAATATAAGATTAATAGGCATCAGTGAAGATGCAGGAGTAATGCAAATGACATAACCAAAAATATTCACAGAAATAACAGCAGAAAATTTCCCAAATATGGGGAAAAATCTGATATGCAGATAGGTGAGGATATAGGACACCAAATAGTCACAACCAACATAAATCTAACCCAGACATATAATAATTAAGATCTCAGACATAGAGCATAAAAACAGGATACTAAAAGCTGTTAGAGGAAAGACACAATTAACCTATCAAGGAAAGACCATTAGAATCACAGCAGACTTTTCAGCACAAACCTGCAAGCCAAGATGAGCTTGGATCGAGGTATTTCAAGCCCTGAAAGAAAACAACTTTCAACCAGACTGATGTACCCAGCAAAACTTTCATTCAAATTTAATGGAGAAACAAGATACTTCCATGACAAAGAACAACTAAAGAAATTCATGTCCACCAAACCAACCCTAGAATGAGTACTGAAAGACATACTAGACAGAGATAAAAATGACCACAATCCCCAGAACAACAACAAAAAGAAACCACCAGGTAGGACAAGCAATTAAACAAGGGAGAAAAGCAAACAACTAGAAAATAATATGGCAAAGTCAAGCCAGTACATATCAGTGATATCCATAAATGTAAATGGCCTCAATTCACCTATCAAAGAAATAGGTTGCAAGAATGGATCAAGAATATGATCCTACAATATGCTGTATACAAGAAACACACCTGACACAAAAGGAAACTCATAGATTAAAAGTCAAAGGATGGAAAACAGTATTCCATGCAACAGGAACCCAGAAAAAAGCAGGGGTAACTATTCTATTCGCAGGTGACATGAGCTTCAAACCTAAAATGATTAAAAGACATAAAGGTCACTACATACACATTAGTGGAAAACTCAAGAGGTAGAACTAACAATTATAAATATATATGCACCAAACACAGGAGTACCTAACTATATAACACAGATACTAATGGATATGAAAAACCAAATAAACAAGAACACAATTATTACAGGGGACCTTAACAGCTCATTGTCACAAAGAGCTAGATCAACTATACAAAAAATCAGAAAAGAAATAATAGAACTGAATCATACCTGTGAGCAATTGGACTTAGTAGACGTTTACAGAGTGTTCTACCCAACCACATCAGAATACACATTCTTTTCAGCTGCGCATGGGACATTCTCCAAAATAAACCATATATTATCTCATAAAACATTCTTAAGTAAATGCAAAGGTATTGAAATTATCTCATGCATACTATCTGACCATAGCACACTGAATCTAGAAATTAATGGCAAAAGGAATTGCAAAACTGGCATAAATACATGGAAATTAAATAACAACCTTTTGAACAACCAGTGGGCTACAGAGGAAATTAAAGAAGAAATAAAGCAATACCTACAATTCAATGAAAATGCAGAAACAACATACTGTAATCTGTGGGATGCAATGAAAATGGTCTTAAGAGGGAAATATATAGTAATAAATGGTCATATCAAAAAAACTGAATGAACACAAATAAACAACCTAATGCTTCATCTCAAGCTTCTAGAAAAAGAAGAGCAAGTTAAACCCAAAGCTCATGGAAGAGAGGAAATTGTAACATTAGAGCAGAAATCAATACAATTGAAACTAAATAAAAAATACAAAGAATGAATCAAAAAGCTGGTTTTCTGAGAGAATAAACAAAATTGACAAACCTCTAGCTAACCTTATAAAGAAAAAGAAAGAAAAAACCCAAATTCATGCAATAAGGATGTAAAAGGGGGAAATTACAGATCCCATGGAAATTCAAAAGATCATGAATACCTACTTTGAAAATCTTTAGAATAGAAAACACAGAGGAAATGAACAGATTTCTAGAACCATATGAACTACCAAAGCTCAATCAAGAAGATATAGCAATTTTGAATAACCCAGTATCAGCTACTGAAATTGAAAACGTAATAAAAAAACTTACCAACAAAGAAAAGCCCAGGTCCTAATGGATTCATGGCTGAATTCTACAAGAATTTTAGAGAAGATTTGATGCCAATACTCCTTAAACTCTTCAATGAAATTGAAAAGACTACAATTCTCCCTAAATCATTCCTGGAGGCAAGTATTACTCTGATACCAAAACCAGAGAAAGACCCAAACAAAATGGAAAACTATAGGGCTATCTCACTAATGAACATTGATGCAAAGATTTTCAAGAAAATATTGGCAAATAGAATGCAACAAATCATCGAGAAAATTATAAATCACAACCAAGCAGGAATTTTTCTAGGAATGCACAGATGGTTTAACATACACAAATCAATAAATGTAATACACCACATCAACAGAGTGAAAAACAAAAAACACATGGTCATCTCAATAGATGCACAAAAAGTTTTTGATAAAATCCAACACATGTTCATGATAAAAACCCTTCAGAAACTCGGAAGACACGGTTTCTACCTCAACCTTATAAAGGCCATCTATGACAAACCAACAGCCGATATTATACTAAATGGACAAAAACTAAAAGCTTTCACTTTAAAATCAGGAATGAGACAAGGATGTCCACTATCACCACTCCTATTCAATTTAGTTCTGGAAACATTAGCCAGAGCAATCAGACAAGAGAAAGAAATAAAAGGAATAAAGACAGGAAAGGAGGAAGTTAAATTATCACTATTTGCAGATGACACACTACTCTATATAGAAGACCCAAACAACTTCATTAAAAGACTACTAGAAGTAATAAACAAATTCAGCAGTGTAGTTGGACACAAAGTCAATGCTCAAAAATCAATAGTATTCCTGTACAAAAACAAAAATCTCACCAAGAGAGAAATTATGGAAATATTGTCCTTCACACTAGCATCTAAGAAAATGAAATACTTAGGAATCAACCTAACTAAGAATGTAAAAGAACTATATGCTGAAAACTATGCTACACTAAAAAAGGAGATTGTAGGGGATATTGGAAAATGGAAGGATATTCTTTGCTCTTGGCTAGGAAGAACCAACATTGTGAAAACGGCCATACTCCCAAAGCTATTATACAGATTTAATGCAATCCCAAGCAAAAAACCATTAACATACCTCACAGATCTAGAGAGAACACTCCTAAAATTCATTTGGAAGCAGAAGAAACCTATAATAGCAAAGGCAATTCTGGGCAACAAAGGCAAGGCAGGAGGCATCTCAATTCCTGACTTGAAACTATACTACAAGCCACATGATAAAATCAGCATGGTACTGGCAAAGAAATAGACCTGAGGATCAATGGAACAGATTAGAAGATGCAAGCACAACTACGAAGACACTCAGCCACCTGATATTGGACAAAGGGGCTAAACATGTTCACTGGAGGAAGGATAGCCTCTTTAATAAATGGTGTTGGAAAAATTGGCTCTCCACATGCACAAGACTGAAACTAGATCCATGCCTATCACATGCACAAAACTAAAGTCTAAATGGATCAAAGACCTAAATAATTAAAACAGAAACAGTAAATCTACTGGAAGACAACATAGGTAGAAGTCTTGGAGACCTAGAGGTAGGCAGAGAATTCCTGAACAAAATGCAAACTGTACAGGAAACACTTCAAAGAGTCAACACTGGGATATCCTATTATTGAACAATTTCTGCACTTCAAAAGAAATCACCAACAGAGTGAAAAGAAAAGCCACATAATGGGAAAGAATTTTAGCCAACAACATCTCAGACAAAAGACTTATATCCAGAACATATAGAGAATTGAAAAAATTCAAGCCCCCAAACTCAAAGACCCTCTCCAAAAATGGGCATCTGAAATGAACACACAGTTCTCAGATGAACAAATACAAATGGCAAATAAATACATGAAGAAATGTTCACCATCATTGGCCATTCGAGAAATGCCAATTAAAACAGCAGTGAGATTTCATCTCACTCCAGAAAGAATAGCTGCCATCAAGAAATCAACTGATAACAAATGTTGGTGAGGCTGCGAGGGGAAGGGAACACTGCTCCACTGTTGGTGGGAGTGTAGACTTGTGCAACCACTATAGAAATTACTATGGAGAACTCTCAGAGGACTAGCAGTGGAAGCTCCATTCAATGCAGCTATTCCCCTCCTGGGTATTTTCCCAGAAAAACTGAAGAGGTCATATCACAGTGGTATATGTGCACCCATGTTCATATCAGGACAGTTTTTAATAGCTAAATCTTGGAAACAACCAAGAAGCCCATCAACTGCAGAGTGGATGAAAAATATATGGTATTTTTATACAATGGAATATTACTCAGCTATAAAAAGGATTATCTTGAGGCCTTCATAGGGAAATGGAGACAACTTGAGACTATCCTCATTAGTGAAATGAATAAGAATCATATTTATAAATATCACATTGTGTCTCTAGTGTAAAAAGTAATATGAAATATAGGAGTAATAAAACCCAAAATGTGTAATTGCTGTTATAAGAAAGAGAGGAAAAGAAAGGGCTCTGAAGGATATAACTGCATGTACGTTTAAGTATGAAGGACTGATAACCCTATTACTAAGTTTTTGTTGCATAGTTGAACAGAACTGTTTGTAGTCTCGCTGTTTATGTCCATTTTGTATGCTTTACTTTTGTAACTTGAACAACTATTTCTAAGAGGAAAATATGTAATTTATGAACTAGTGATTTCTTACTGTTTTTTTTGAAATTCTGTATTATTTCTACCCTTTTTTCTGTTTTTTTAAAATAAATTTTAAAAAAACATTAATGAGAAATCTACAAATTGTTGAATTTCAGAACAATTGGTATACTATCTAAAAGATTACAATACTTTCATGTCTGTGTGGATGTTTTCTAGTTTAAATTATGTGTCAGTAACAAATTAAAAATACATGATTTAGTATATTCAGGTTACAAAAAAACTAAACATGCTGTTCAGTTAGTTTCATACCTAAATAAATTGGGAAACACTAAAAAAATAGATTTACCTCAATAAGACCTCAATAAGACAGGCTAAATAATAATGCAATCTTTTTTTGGTAGGGCAGGGAGAAAATGATTACCAACCTGGAATGCACAGCTGAATCATTGTCCAAGAGACAGTGAAATAATGATATTTTTATATAAAGATTGAGAGGAATACTCAGAAATCCTTGCTGAAGGAAAGACAATACAAATTCAGAAAGAAGAAATTTAAATCCAGAATGCTGTGTGGCACAGTAATAACACAAAAACAAACACTGATAAACATATGAATAAATATAACTAAGCAGTGATAGATTATTATAAAATAAACCTGATGACTAGTTTGGGGAGATGAAAGCAAAATGAAACTGAAATGATTGCCAAAATAAACTTTCAGGAGAGAAAGAACTGGTAAAGATACATTTAAGTTACACTCCTGCTGAGAAGGATATTATGATCCCTATATTATCTTGGCCTCATCTGATAATACCTCCAGTCTTCTCTATCAGAGGATGGCATGAAAGAATGACACTATCATGGCTGTAAGCCCTAACTTCTACTTGGAGGGAAATCAAGTGATTATATTACGGGCTCTGTCTATGATTCATCTACTTTCTCTCTCTCTCTCTCTCTCTCTCTCTCTCTCTCTCTCTCTCTCTCTCTCTCCACACACACACACACACACACACACACTTACTTAATTTATTGTTCCAGGATTTTGGAAAAGATGGCCATGTTTGTGTTTGTGCAGGAAAGATAGCCATGGTCATATTCCTGAACCAAAACAGAATTCTGTTGAGTGCTTTGTTTACAAATTGTTTGTAAACAAAAGTATTAATGAACTGAGCTACTATGTACATGTAGATAGGTAGATAGACAGATGGATAGAGAATCAAGGAAAGAAAGACATGAATTTTGTAGACCCCCACCTTTCTTTGGATTGGATTGAGAAAGAATGACATTTTTCCTTAAGTCCTGCACTGTCCCCCCTCCCCCGTGCTTACCTTAGTGTTGCAAAAAACCTGTGAATGAAAGAAATTCCTTCATGTTGTTTTCATTTGAGAATGTGATTAATTTTATTTTGATCCTTGACTAAACAGAAAGATAAATGATTACACTTTCTAGAGCTAAAAAGGAAAAATTGAGTCATTACAGAAAGAACAGAAAGTAAGTTATCAAAGAAAAAGGACAAAAACAGGGAAAAGAACCTCAATCCAAAAAATATAGCAAAAGAAGAAAAAAAAGCAGGGTAAATTTAAAGTACAAAATAACACATCAAAGAAATACAAATCCCAATGGGGGTCATAGTGGAATAGATTTTATTAGATTCATCATTTCACAGATTAAAAACTATAGGTGCTGAGAAAAAAGCAAAACAAAACACAAAATCATAAGGGTAAAAACCAAAAACTCAATTTCCTGAAAGCATCACAATATAGAAAGGAGATAGAAAATGTAGGAAATAAGGTTCTTGAGAGCAAGACGGTTAGCAGGTGAACCCCATGATTTCCTAGCCTTTTCTCTAGGGCACTTCTAGTTCTGAGTCAGTATTGGAGCATAGATTACCTTGGAATAACCATGGACTTGAGCCTTCCAGACAAGCTTGAAGTAAGGTAGAGAATATTCTGTAAAGGAAAGTCTTTTTTTTTTGGTACCAGGGATCGAACTCATGACCTCATACTTGCCAGGCAGACGCTTAGGCCACTGAGCTAAATCCCCAGCCCCAAGGAAGGAGTCTTAAAGTGTACATATTGTCTCTCTCAAATTGTTGGTGGACTCTTAAGATTTCTCAGGGTGAGATTTGGGGGAAATGAAAGGAAAGAGGTGGGAAATAAAAGAGCTAGGAAAGAGTTTCAACAGTTGGCAACAGAGTTTAGAGTTCAACTTCTTATAAGCTTTAGAATCACTGAAACCATGTTAGCATTAACTGGGCCTCCAAAAAGTCTCCCTGCTAGAAGCCAAGGCAAAATTAAAATATACCAGGTATAACACATCCTTTAGAGCAAGGTCTGCAAGCTCAATACAACAAAAGTAGAGCTCGTCAATCCTACTTCTAGGGTACATTAGCCAAAAGAATTGAAATCAGATGTGAAGAGTTTTCTATGCTTGTTCATTGGACTGCTTTCCACAAAAGCCAAAGTGACAAATCAATCTAAATATTTAGATTAATGGGTGAAGAAAATATGGTTATGTACCTATAATGGAATACTCTTTAGCTTTAAAAACGGAGTAAAGCCTGCTATTTGTGATGACATGGATAAATCTGGAAGACATTATACTAAGTGAAATAACTCAGACATGGTAGGAAAAATGCTGTGAGATGTCTTGTACATATACACCCTAAAATAAACCCATAGAGTTACAGATCAAAAAGGTGGTTTCCAGGGTGAAGGGCATGGGTGAAATAGGAGAGCTTAGGCACAAACTTTCAGTTATAAGATAAATAATATCTGGAGATCAAAGGTACAACTAGGCTAGTAAGTTATGTGTATTATATATTTGAAATGTGGTAAGAGAATACATATTAAGTGTTCTCATCTCACACACACACACACACACACACTAAAAGGTAGCTGAAGTGAGAGATTTGTTAATCTGCTTACCTATAATAATTACAATGTACATACCTCTCAAGACAATACATTCGACATGTCACAATAATGATGTAAAAAGAAACAAATATCTGATCTCTTGTCTTATACATCTCTTCTATCCAGCTATTCATTTTTATGCATTTCAGTCTTTTTTCGTGAAAGATAAATGCAGGTAAAATGTTTCCCTGAGTTCAGAGAACTGCTCCAGCAGGTTAAATGAGCCAGAGGAGAGGCTGACCCATGGGGAGACAGGTCACACCTGGGGGTTACCACTGACATCTGAAGCTGAGGAGTCATGTGTGACCCAGCCTTTAACTGATCAATGATGAGCTTCTTCACAAAAGGTTGAGCACTCTTTCTTCTTTTATTTTTTGCTTTTTTGTGAAGAGTAGCTAAAATTTTTCTTTTAACATGAATATATATAGATATATATATATATATATACACACATATATACATATACACATATATTATTGAAAGCATATAACATGCTGTTATGGGATATATACAGATACATACATAAATTAATTTTATATATAAAAGGTACGCAATGAATTACACAAGTAAATTACAGTGTACACAATGACACTTATATTTAAATGTAAACAATTGCATTTATATTGAAAATAAATGAAATTGTAACTAGTTTCCCAAGACAAAACAAATTAAAAAGAAACATAAAATACAGGTTATTTGGGACTTCACTTGGATTCACAACCATTGCTCAGCATCCACAATTCAAAATAAGGCAAACAACACAGTTTTTATTTAAAAATTACTACATTTGCCATTGAATAGACTAAACTTTTAAACAGGTGTTAGATACAAAAAAACTGACGGGTGGAGGTTAAATCTTATTCCATATTTCCCTTCTCCCTTTGACATCCTATGATTACTGGGCATGAAGACTGTGGAAACACTTCTGTTAGAGAATAGTTTAATAAACAAGTAACTTGGGGTCTGATGATGGCATCTCTGGGCCTCAGTTTTGTCATCTGTAAAATGAATGTTGATTGCACAATAATAATAAGAATTGTTTAGATTTAGGCATTCTATGGCATCAAATGCTGCCAGAGCATCCGATCCAGTGTTTCTCTCCTAAAATAGCAGGGTATTGTGCTTCTAAACTTTTCCTTAGAGGAGTAAAAGTGGTGGAGAAAGTGGACAGGAAAGACAAAAACGGGGGATGAGACAGTAGCAATCCGGAGTAGTGATTCAGAGATCACTGTGAAGAAATTACATGAAATAAATGAAGAGTCAAGTGACTCAACTTCCTATTAGATCAAATTCCTACACAATTCTACAATATTTAAACTGCACACTGCATATTCAGCATTCACAGTTCTTTCACAATCAATTCTTGTCAATATGCTAGGTATCCTTCCAAATAGCTAATTCAGTAATGTGATGAGTAAAGGTGCTTTGGTTGACGATGGACCCTGTATATAACTGCGGTTCCATCAGATTATAAATGGAACTGAAACATTCCTGTTACCTAGCGATGTCATAGCTGTTATAATGTCATAGCACAATGCATTACTCATGTGATTGTACCGTGCTGCCATTGTGTAAAACTACATCAGCACCCCAGTTATATATAATACATAATAACAATAATAATAAATGACTACTGTTAGCTTATGTATTTGTCATACCACGCTTCTGTAATTTTTAGAGTGCAATCTTTCTACTTTTAAAAAAATCCTTACTGTAAAACAATATTCCATATTAGACCAGCAGCAGACTCATACTCTTTGTGTTTACCGTGTCTCTTGGTTTCACTAACAGCCATATCAAGTAACATTCAACCTTGACACTTTTGAAGAGAACTGGGCAGTTATTTTGTAATATATTCCTTAATTTACATTTGCCTTGTTCTCATGATTGGATTGAGGTCATGCAGTTTTGGCAACAATATCACCCAAATTATTATAGTCTTTGCACTGCATCATATCAAATGTTGATAAACCTTATTACTAGAGATTCTAACTTCAATCATTTAATTAAAGGAACATCTGCTGGGTTTCTCCAGGTGTAAGTTTTTGTTTTTCCCTTTGTAATTAATAAGCTTCATGTGAGGAAGTACTTGGAGACCATGCACATACCCTGTTTCTCATCAGACTTTCTCCTATTAATTTCAGCAACTATTAATGATTTTTATCTGCAACAGTTATCACTGGGTGGTTTTCTACATGAGGATTTTCTAGTCCTATTATTTCCTTCTGGAGACCTTTCCTACATGTAACAGTGATGCACTCACCACTTACTTGTGTATCATACCATTTACTTGTTGATTAAGTGATTTATTTATATAATTATGAAGTCATAATTATATAATTATATAAATAATCAACAGAAACTGATATCTTTTTGACATATTCCAATAATTTTTGAACAAATCCTTACATTGAGGCACACAAGATCTTCCAAGTTCATCTGAATATAATTAAAGAAAAATATCCACTTGAGAGACAATAAATTTAAAAAGCAAGATAGGGACTAAAGACATGTTTAATAAAAACAAATCAGTTAACCTTTATGGGATCATGATTCCATTGAATAAACAACAAACAATAGAACAGAAGCAATATTTGAAATGAAATTGACTGAAAATTTTCTAAAACATTTGACAGATATCAGCTATAGATTGAAAAAATTGGGGGATGTAAGCAGAGTAATTAGAAAGAAAATAATGCTTGTAAAACCACAGACAAATTTCTGATGAGCAAATAAAATGAGAAAAGCACAGCAGTACCTAAAGAATGAGAACATATTTGTTTCAAATGAACAACTCTAACAGCCAACTTTACTGCAGAAACTATAGAAGCTATAACTCAATGGAATGGAATTTTTAAAGTGATGAAAGAAAACATAAAACTACCATCTTATAACAGTACACCATGCCCTACTTCAAAACACCTTAAATTGAAACCAGTTAATATACTTTATCACAAATAAAATCTTATCAAATTTATTGTTAATAGATATTGAAAAGATAAGGAAGGTTTTCTGCTCAAGAAAAAGGAGCCTAATTTAAAAACAAAACTGCAGAATGCCCTGTAATTCTTTCATTCTTTTGAATGGTCTTATACTATTTTGTTATGTTTGATATTATTGTATTTGAAACTATGCTCAACTATAGCAGAGAAAGAGATATTATGATAGCTACTGTTAATGTCTGGTTGTCTTATTGTAAAGTGCTGTGTTGCTTATGTTGTTCTGTTCTGATCTACTTTATGTTGTTCTGCTCTGATCTGCTTTGTTCTGCTCTCTTTTGTTTTATTCTCTTTAAAATAAAAAAACACATTAAGCAATGAAAGAGCAAAATCTAATGTGGTAAATATAAGTAAATCTGTAAGAACACTCACTATTTAAAATAACAATAAGAAATATATTGAAAAGGTATTTGCAATAAGTGGAGATGTTGACTGCGTGGTAAAAATAGCACAAATGCTTTTGTAAAATTCCAGTGTTCCAGAAATGTTAAAAGACATTAATTTAAAATAGATTGTAATAAATCAAAGAGGATACTATAATTTCTTGGGTCATCTGAATGAATAATATACAGATAAGTAATACAAAGTAGCAATTAAAAAGGACAATGAAATTTATAGTTATTTTTAAAAAGGTAGAACTCAAGCAAAGGAATGAAAAATAAATGAGGAAAAACAGAAGCAAAGTATTTTAGGGTAAAATCAATTATATTAATAATTATAATACATATAATTACACTAAATACTATAATCAGAAGATGGAAAGAAGCAATAATTTAATTTTATGTTGGAAAAATGACATAGTTTAAATAAGAACACAGATACATTGAAAAGTAGAGGATGGAAAATATATATGAAGGCTGATAAAGAAATTAGTATAATATTATTTAAATCAAGAAGTCTTTTAGATACAAGGAAGATACCTGTCCTAAAGTTAATAGTTGAAGGTCCAAGGATTTACCTAGGTGGTGCAGCACCTGCCTGGTAACCTAGAGTCCTGAACTGGAGTCCCAGTAACCACCCACCTAAAAGTGAATATCTGAAAACATGGAAGGATGTTCTTTAAGGCATGAGTGATAATAGCAAAAACTGGAAACAAAACTGTATCTCAATCTGCTTCTTAATAGGAAAACAAAATAATCACAATTTATACTTTGAACAATTACATGACAGTTACGTAAACTCACTAGATGTACATTTTTAACATGGAACAATCTTAAAAGCATATTCTTGAGTGAAAGGAATGCAGGAAACAAGGACAATATGCAGATTCATTTCCTCTGGCTATTGCAAGAAGTTACTATAAACTTAGTGATTTAAAATAAAGCACATTTATTCTTACAGTTCTGAAGGTCCAAAATCCAAGCCCTTTCTGGCATCTAATCACGCTTTCTTGCTCTGCTTCCACTGTGTTTCTATAGTCAAACTTCTCTCTCTTAGTAAGTTACGATTATATTAGGATTGAGCTGGATAACTGAAGGTAATTTCCCCATTTTAAATTCTATAATTGACCTATGTCTCAGTTAATTTTCTGAGACAAAACACTCACTGCCCAAAGTTAAGGAAGGGAAGCTTTATTTAGCTCACAATTTGTAGAGCTTGGCTCCAAGGCAGGTTGGCATATGGCAGAGAGACAACAATTCATGTAAGTGAAAGACAGCAAATGCAGTAAGAGAGGAAAGATCTTCCTTTCCCTTATATTATATGCAGGCTACCTGCCCTAGAGCAAGTGTAGCACTCACACATTTAATCCAAGCACTAGACCACACATCAATTGCAAACTCTGGATTCAGCCATCTACAGAAAGTCTGCCTTCTGTGACTGTATGAGGTGTTGAGGAGGCATCTAAACATAAACCATAGTAGCCTGCAAACTTCCTTTTGCTATGCAAGATAATGTTCACAAATTCTAGAGATTAGGACCTGGATGTCTTCTTGGACCATTATTTAATGTGCCATAGTATGATATTGTTTAGGTAACTTTTTTTGTACCAGGAATTAAACTCAGGACCTTGTGCTTATATTTCCAGTACTGGTTTAGGTAATTTTTAAAATATGCATTTATACAAGATAATTATTCATTGTAATACATACAGTGAGGACATGGAATAACAAAAGTTTTAGAAAGACACACAAAAATGTTTAATGTCCTGAAAATTTTCATTGAAGTTCCCGAATTTTTAGTACCAATAGGCAAAATCCTTGATAATTGTATCAGATTTTAGCTCTGTGTAACAAGAACTACCAGTTCACAAGCCCTCACTATATTCTAACCTCAGTCAATAAATTTTACATATCACTTTTAATGTCCTTGCAGTTAATAGTTTCCATATGACAGTTTATCGAACAAATGGAAACTGATTTTTTTTTCCAAAAGGTAGCTTCTCAACTTAAAGGAATTATTGAATAAGATATAGAAAGTAACAGAAATCAGAGAAATCTAAAGAGCTAAGTGGAAAAAATTATGGGCTGCTTCAGGGAAACTACCATCTGGATGAATAACAGGTGTGGGAAAACAAGAGGAAATGAAGAAAATATGAAATTGGAAAATAAGTTCATGCCAAAGGAAAGATGTAACATCAATTTATAATGCTGAGCACTTAATTCAGGGTGGTGGCCATGAATTTGTGTTACCAACCATTTTGGGTGTAGAATTCTTTCTCTATCAGCAGTGTCAAGATGAAAATGTAGTGAAATTTAATAGCTTGGTTCATCCAGGGATGATTTTCACAAGGACTGAAAAAGCAATCAGATGAGTGAGGGGGGACTATATGTGTTAGTGACTTTATGGATTTTTTGGTTATTTTTCCAGAATTGTTTTTATTAGTACATATTTGTATTACATAATTACACATTTGTAGGGAATTGGTGCATGCATATAACACATTTTGGTGTTCTTTTTCATCTCCTTTCCTTCTCCCTCCCTCTCTTGATCCTCCTCCCATATGAACAAAATCTATTGCCCTATTTCTTATTATGTCTTTTATTTTACTCTTTATTTATATTTTGTGTTTCTCATATAACAGTATTTAAACTAATTAATTTAGCATCATGGTTTTAAGGAGCATCTATTTTCCTGTAAACAACTAAATTTTATTCTTCATTATGGCCCAACAGTATTATATTGTTATGGCTTGTATCTACATGTTCCCCCCAAACCCCCCAAACCCCTCATAGGTGGGGAGTTTCTAAAGTGCTTGGATTAGGGTGTGTGAATATGGATTAAAAGTGTAATATTGGGATTAAGGGCGTGGCTAATGGAAGCTCCACCCTGGGTTTGGGTGGTATGGGTCAACAGCCATGTAGACTGGATGGAATATAAAGGGACAGAAAGCAGGTAGGCTGGCTGTGGCCACTGAGGATATTTCAAAGCACATTTCTGGGTGTGTCTGGGTGGGTTAAAAGGTGTGACCTTAGGTATTTTATGTGAACCCTGGCATCTTCCTCTCTGGTTCTCTTTCTGGCCTCTGTCTTCTGATTTTCATGAACTCAGTAGCTTTGCTCCACCTTGCTTTTCAACCGTGACATTCGTATTTTGGAGCAGGGGAACATGGACCAAATCCCCTGAAACTATAAGCAAAAATAAGGCTTTCATTCTTTAATTTGTGTACGTTGGGTATTTGGCCCTAGGGAAGAGAAGCTGACCAGTGCACAACTAATTGTCTACTACCATTTTTCTGTCTTTTCATTTCTTATTCGGTTAATTTAAGTGTGCTCTATTAGTGATTAATTACACGCTGGGGAAGGAGTAGTGATGAGAAGTTCAGAAGATCAAAGAAATACAAAGAATCAACAGAGACTATTATACACAAATGTGTGCTAACATTCCAGAAAACACAGAAAAAATGAATACATTCCTAATATTGTACACTCTACCAAGACTAAATGATCAATAAATAGGAAATCTGTACTGAATAATGATAAATAAACTGACCAAATAAGCAATCAAAACTTACCAACTAAGGAAGGCTCAGCAGCACATGGCTTCACTGATGATTTTTTTTAAAAAAATGAATACCAATACTTTTACAACATTTCCCAAAAACATGAAGAGGAGAGAACATTTCAAAATTTGTTTTATGAAGCCAGTATTAATCAATATCAAAATTAGAAAATAGCTCTATAAGAAATTACATTCCAATACCCCTCATGAAGATAGGTGAAAAACTCCTCAACCTATTGCAAACTGAATTCTACATCACATTAATAGGATCACATACAATGATCAAGTTGGATGCAAGAAAATTTCAACATATATGAATCAATATTTGTGATAGAGCACATTAGGAAATCTTATGTCCACCTCCGTAGATGAGGTAAAAGCACTTGAAAATTTTCAACACCTTTTCATGATCAAAAGTCTCAATAAACTAAGTAAGAAGGAATGCACTGCAACATGATAATAACCATATGCAAGAATCCCACAGCCAACATCATGTTCAAAAGAGAAAAGTTGAAAGCTTATCTTCTAAGGTCAAGAACAATACCAGGACATCAACTCCTGCTACTTCTGTTCAATATAGCTGGCTGTCCAAGCCAGAGTAATTGTGCAAGAAAAAGGAAAAAAAAAAACCTTCAAAACTGAAAAAGAAAGAAACCTGTTTTCTGATTCCGTGATCTCTTTAGGAAACCTTAAAAATGTTATCAAAAAAAATGAAGACTAATAAATTCAGTAAATTTATAGGATATAAATTTATCATAAAAATCAGTTGTGATTGAAAATACTAACAAAAGATGATCAAAAAGAAGAAAAGACACTTTAGTAATGAAGGATCCATAAACTAGAAACTATAAAACATTTATGAAGGAGATTGAAGAAGACACAAATAAATGGAAAGATACCATGTGCATGAACTAGAAAAATTAACATTTTTAAAAAGTGCATATTACTCAAAGTGTTTTATCAACTCAATGCAATCCGGTGGAAATTCCAATGATATTTTTCACAAAGTAGAAAAAATCCCTAACAGTTGTATGGATCCATAAAAGGATTCACAAATAGCTACAGCAATCTGGAGCAAAAAGAACAAAGCTGGAAATACCATGCTTCCTGAAATACATTACAAAATTTTAGTAATTAAAACAGCATAGTACTACCACAAAAACAGAAGATAAATGGAACAAAATAGATATCCAGAAAAAAAATCAGTGTACATATACTTAATTGTTCTCCAAAGTGCCAAGAAAACACAAAAAAGGAAAATCTTTAATAAGTGGGAAAACTTGATATTTACATGCAAAGAACTGGGATATAGCTCAGTGGCACAGTGCCTGCCTGGCACATGTGACATCATGAGTTTGATTACTGGTTCCATAAACAAACAAACAAACAAAAAGAAAAAAGAAAAGAAAAGAAAGGATAGGACCTTTATTTCACATGATATACAAAAATCAATGCAAAGCAATGTAAACAGTTAACAATAAGACCTGAGAGTATAGAACTACTAGGAGAAAACATAAGGGAAATACATTCTTAACACGAATGTGGGTGATGATTTCAGGACTATAATACTATAAACACAAACCACAAAAGCATGGATTATGCCAAATTAATAATCCTTGGGTGGTAATGGAAAAATCCACAGAGACAAATATAAAATATGAAAAAATATTTGCAAACCATACATTTGATAAGGCCTTCATATTCAAAATATATAAGGAACTCAAATAATTTAACCACAAGAAAACAACACATTTCAAAATAGGCAAAAGACCTGAGGCTCTGCTTCTCAAAAGAAGAATACAAAGTACAGTAAGTATATGAAACAATTAGGGAAAAACAAAGTAAAATACAATCAGATATTAGTCACACTTGTTAAAATAACTATTATGAAAAAGAAAATGTGTTAGCAAGAATGTGAAGAAGAGAGAAAACCTGAATACCATTGGTGTGATTTTAAATTAGTATCACCACTTTGAGAAATGATACAGAGAAATGATATAATGTTGGTTTTAATTTATAAAAAAATTAAAACCCAAATTACCAAATGTTATGGACTATGTCTAGATGTCCCCTAAAAGCCTCATATGTTCATAAGGTGGAACTTTTGGGAGGTGACTGCATCATGAGTGTGTTTTATACCGGATTAGTCCATTATAGCTGGGTGTGATGTTTAACTTCACCAGATGGAAGCCTATTGGAAAAGGTGGATCACTGTGGGTATGGCCTGGAAGAATATGTATATATTCCCTTCTCCTCCTCCTTTGAGGCACACTGCTTTTGCCTGTCATGCCATGCACTGTTTCTCCTCTGCTATGTCCTGCTGCCATGCCATTCTGCCTTGCAGCCAGCAGACTATGGACTGAAACCTTTATAAACTGTGAGCCAAAATTAACCTCCTCCTTTACATTGTGGGTGTTGGGTGCCATGTCTGTATAACAACATAAAGTAACTAAGACAATATATGATCCAGCAATTCCATTTCTGAGTATACACTGAAAATAATTGAGATCTGTACTCCTCTATTGCAACATTATTCCCAATGGCCAAGATAAAGAATCAACCTAAATGTTCATTGAGAGACAAATGGATAAAGAAAATGTGACAACACTATTCAGCTTTAAAAAAGAAGAAAATTCTGTCATTTGTGACAGGAATAAAAGTGGAGGTCATTATGTTAAGAGAAATAATTAAGGAAATAGCAAGAGAAAAGCTTTATGGTCTCTCTTAAATGTGAAATCTAGAAGAGTTGAACTCACAGAGACAAACTGCAGAATGGTAGTTAAGTAGATGAGGTAAGGACTGGAAAACACCAATTGGGAGTATGTAGTTTCAAATATGATAAAGAAACTTTGGAGATCAGTTGCATAGCACAGTGACTATAGTTAGTAATAATGTATTGTACACTTAAAAGATTCTAAGAGAATAGATCTTAAACAATGCTAGCTGATTGTATTAATTTGAATAAGAAATGCCTAACTGAATTGGATCAGCATAGTTATGGGTGTGGCTGAAGGGATCTACTGAAGGTCTGTTAGGATTTACTGGGTATGAGTGACAGCAGCCAAAATGCTTGCTGCCTGAATGGCATATAAAAAGGGAAACAAAGAAGGAAAGCTTGTTTCTGCTTTTTTCAGGAGAACTCCAGTCCTCACCTTTACCTTGGACATCATCCCTTCAGCCTCCTATGGCAAAACACCCTGCTCCCCCATACAGACTAACACGAGACACTACCGTGGGCTCCAGGCCTTAAGCTGGACCCTTCAGATCTCCAGTGCACACACAGATCTTCTGCACTTCTCCACGTGTGACTCTGAGGGTGGCCACTGTAACATCTTGTAAATTGCTACATATTTTTCTATATCATGCATTAAATCTGTTTCTCTAATAAACACTGACTGATACAACTGTACGTGAGATAACTTGATTTAATCACTTCACCATGTGTATCAAAACATACAATATACCATATATGTAATTTTTCAATTATACTTAATTAAAAAATGAGTAATAAGAAAATAGATCTTGAATTTTCTTACCACAAAAAAATGATGTGACATGATATATATATTTTAATTAGCTTGCTTTAGTCATTTCAAAATTTATGCATATATTAAAACACCACACTGTACATCACAAATATATAAAATTTTTATTTGTCTATTATGCTTTTATAAATTTGGAGGAAAAAATCAAATGAATAAAAATTTTAAAAGTCAGTCAGGAAGTTAGGAAATACATATAAAAAGAGGGACATTGAATTAATTATGCTTTAATTTAGAAACTCATTCTGAAAATTAATTATTTGTTTATGTATAAGCATGAACCTTGATCACAGACTGAGAAAATAAGAACAAATTTGAATTTCTAATAAGCATGATGTAATTATATAATATATTTTCACACTATATAGTGTGAAACTTTGTATGTAGAAAAAGTAATAAACTTAAAACATTTACTATCAGTTGTTTCTTACTTACATGATTTTTGGCAAATTCCTGGTTCTCTGACCCTTAGTTTTACATCTGAAAAAATGGAAGAAATGAAGCAAAAGTTATTAAACTATGTTTTTATAAGAAAGCCTTTCACAAGATTGTAAATATAACTGGAACTAACGAAGAAACAACATAATTCAATGCAACTAGTTATACGGCAAATTCTATGTAGGTTTCATAAAATTTTCATTCTCTAAAGAAAGAAATGAATGTTCATTTTTACAGATTCTGTAAAACTAGCATCAATGAATTAATTCATACAAGTTTTTGCTCAATTCTCTGAATGACGTGTTTTGAAATTTTGTTGTAGTTTTTTCTTCTCCTTTGTTCCCCCCTCTTTTTATACTTGAAATGGATTTGGAAAAACAAGATTTTGTTCACTTATTTTAAAGCAAACTTAGATATGTGACTCTTAAAATGACAACTCAAGTGATAAAAAATAAAACTGCAATTCAAAGTGCTTCTTCGTAGCTACAGTGATTAGTTTTGTTTTGCTCTTTAGTCATCAACCCTCAAAATTTTCAGTCTTTCACAAGTTTTCATGAAATTCCTTAATACCATAATAAGAAAGTTCAGGTGCAAGAAAAACTTGCAGCTTACTCAAGGAGCCAGAGGATAATGAGATGCTTGGTGAACCCGTCTTTTGATCAGTGCTTAAAATACGCCCAGTGCCTCACAATGCAGAGGACTCAATAGTTGCTGCTATTGACAGAGGTGATTGTTGACCTGGCTGTTTCTGCAAACACTGCTTTTCCATCTGCCATAATTATTAGTCCTGTGCTTTCTCTACTATTTGGCCAAGACTAGGTCTGTTCTTAATTTGGGATCTGCTGGATGGGAGTACTTAGCACTGCTAATTTCAGAAAGAATTATTTGAGATGAAACTTTTGATAGAAGCGGAACATCACAACCTAAATTCCTCGCTCAGTTATCTGGAGTTTGCTACATTATATTTTTTCCAAATCAAGAGGTTCCCACATAGGCAGGCAGAAATCTTGTAATATGTGTCAGATGAGCACAGGTTGAAATGCACAGCTATGTTTCACACAAAACTAGGTATATACAAAACCCATGTTCTTTAATAGGATGTTAATACTCAATGAAAAATTACTAAAATATGATGAAAACTGAAATTCAAGTAATTCAGGCTTCACAGTAAGAATTTATAATTAAAAATCCCAAGAATTTAAATGAAGCATTTGAGTTGATTTTATTACAAAGTTTTTGACCTTTTAGGCTACCCAGGGGAGTCAGGTGTTTTAGGCCATTCAGATGATGGAAAAATACCTGGTTCCTTGATATGCTCTGGATACAGTAAGCGTTCCACATACAGTTCTGTGTTCCAGAAGTGTAATAAGGTGGTGGAGACAGTCCAACCTTGAGCCTTTGCTCATGAGGGCCTTAATCAGCCATGCATTGCATTTTATACTCATAGGAGTACATAAGTATATTCCTATTTTGAACTATAGGATAATGTTGTCCAAAAAGGAGGAAAAGGAGATTTTTTTACACTTAAAGCATCAATATTATGTATTACTTTGGGAAACATATACAGACTTCCATACATAGCACTAATTTATTTTCTTTCCCAGCAGCCCAAGTTCCAACATGGCACGGATCTCAGGAAACGCTGCTGGTTCTCACCCTGGGACTGCCGCAGCTTGCCACGCTACAGCCACTCGCCCGCTGCCTTGGTAAGTGGCTATGAGCCTACTGGCATGCGGGCTGAAAAATCAAACGTCCCATCACCCCCCTTAGCAAGTGGGAGCCAGAGATCTGAGAATCTCTTGGAAGGTTGATCTCTTGGAATCTTAGCACTGCTAAGAATCTCTTGGAAGGTTGCAATATAGCAAATAAAGGGGATTTCCTTCTACCCATCTCTTTGAAGGCAAATATTGTTATCAACGTTTTGCTTTGCTTTGATTAATGTTATTGCTCTATTCAATATTGTTTTAATAAGTTCTGTAATGCCCTGTATTTCCTTTGATTTTGCTATACCTGATTGAAAGAACCGCTATTGGGAAGATAACAATATATACAAGTACCTGTTACTGTTATCAGGGTAACATGCTGTGAAGTTCTGTACCAGTTTCACTACACTGTCTCAATTGGTTTTGTTCCATCTTGTTCTGTTGTGTTTTAGTACCTTCAAAATAATAAAAAAAATTTAAAAAATAAAATAAAAATAAAAAGGAAATAACAACAAAACAGATCAGTGAGATACTGAGCAAGCTGAAACATTATATAACTAAACAGATAATGGAATTAAAAAGCAAAAGGAGGAAAAGAAAGTGCTCTAAAGGATATAACTGTATGTATGTTTAAATGTGCAGGATTGATAACCGTATTACTAAGTTTTTGTTGAATCATTGAACAGAACTGTTTGCAGCCTCACTGTTTGAATGTCCACTTTGTATGCTTTAATTTTGTAACTTGAACAACTATTTCTAAGAGGAAAATATATAATTTACCAACTAGTGATTTCTTACTTTTTTAAAAAAATTCTGTATTATTTCTACCCTTTTCCTGTTTTGCTTTGTTTCTCTTTAAATAAAAATTTTTTTTAAAAAAGATTACTAATTTAAAGTATACTTCAGATCTAAGGAGAGTCTACAATATAGTTTATAACTAATAGTATTTTCTGGATTTCAAAAAGATTTGTGAGTTAAGACTTCAGGCTCTATAGATTTCACCATTTTCAATCAGTTTGGCTATAGGGACTATATACTCCTTAGACTGTAGTAAAAATGTGGAAAGAAAGACAAGATATAAAATAATATAGGGAGCAGTGGACAGAAATTCAAAGGATCAGGGGGTTTTTCGTGGCAGTTCTTCATGTAGCCAGAGACCACTCAAGTTACCTTGTAGGATCTGATATTTTGTTTATAGAATTTTAGAGGAAGTCAGCTCATGACCAACTGAGCATATATTCACATTAATAAAATGGGAATTATGATGTCTACTTTATAGACTCAGATGAAGATTAAATGGGAAAAAATACAAACAGGGCTTCACAGAAAATTCTGAAACAGTATTTGCCCTTATAAATATTATTCATCAAAAGCATAAACAATGGAATTGAGTTGTACTTTACTGGAGTACATGTGTTTGTAACTATCACTGATTAGCATTCATGTGTTTGCAGGTCACTCAGCAGAAGCATTTGCATTCAAATCTTACTGTCTGACAACTTATTATCACAACAGAATTTTTTTTTTCAAATTAGAGTGGTGAGAGTGAGCTGAACAGAGAAACAGAAAGCATTTATACTAAGAGATTATGACATCTTTGTTATTGTACTTTCTTTTAAGTACAAGTTGGTAGGCTTATCACAGGACTAAGGAGTTTGTTATAAGCAGTATTTAATTAAATAATTTAACAGGGCATCTGAACACAGACAGTGACTTTTTTACTTTTCTATAGGACACTGAGAGAAAATCCAGTATCAGAGAACATACACTTCTGGGGGATATTCTGAAAATGTGGAGTCGCTGTGTTTAAATTTAACGTAGGTGACATTTTGCATACTCCTCAGAGGGACAGATCATTGTGACCACTCTACTGCTTTCTGTTTCTTGTCCTTAATTATTTTACATTTTATGTAAAACACAGAAGAAATGGACAGATACATATGAACTACCAAAGCTGAATTAAGAAGTTATAAAAATTCTAAGTAACCTAATATCAGTTAATGAAATTGAAAATGTAATTAAAAACTCACTAACAAAGAAAAGCCCCAGTCCTGATGGATTCACGACTGAGTTCTACAAAAACTTTAGAGAGGACCTGATGCCATATCTCATCAAACTCTTTAATGAATTTGAAAGGGAAGCAGTACTTACAAATTCATTCCTGGAAGCAACAATTACTCTCGTTACTCTGGTACCAAAACCAGAGAAGGAATTAGCAAAAAAGAGAACTACAGGCCAATCTCCCTAATGAACATAGTTTCAAGAATTCTCAATAAGATGCTGGCAAACAGAATGCAGCAAACAATCAAGATTATAGTGATGCAGGGGTGGCTCACAATATGCAAATTAATAAATGCAATACACCATATCAACAGAGCCAAAGACAAAAATCACATGATCATCTCAATAGTTGCAAGAAAAGCATTTAAAAAGTTCAGCAGTCATTCATTATAAAAACCTTAAACAATGTTGGACTAGACGGTCTTTATTGCAATTCAGTAAAAGCCACCTATCACAAACCAACAGCTATAATATTTAATGGTTAAAAATTGAAAGAGTTCTCTCTAAAATCAATAACAAGACAATCTAAAATCCAGAACAAGACAAGAATGTTCACTGTCCCCCCGCCCCCCATACCGGGGATCAAACTCACGACTGCGCCCTTGCAAGATAAGCACTTATGCCCCTGAGCTAAATCCCCAGCCCACTATCACCATCTTAATCAGTAAAGTCCTGGAAACATTGGCCAGAGAAATTAGACATGGAAAAGAAATAAAAAGAATAAAGATAGGAAAGGAAGACATTAAATTATCGCTATTAGCAGATGACGTGATATATAGAAGGTTTCAAAAACTCCACCAAAAGACTTCTAATAACTCAGTTCAGTAGCTGGATACAAAGTTAACCCTCCAACATCAATAGTATTTCTGTACACAAATATTAAACTCACTGAGAGAGAAATTAGAGAAACAACACCCTTCACAACAGCATCAAAAAAGAGAAGGAAAGAGAGAGAGAGAGAGAGAGAGAGAGAGAGAGAGAGAGAGAGAGAGAGAGAAAGAAAGAAAGAAAGAAAGAAAATAGAAAGAGAAAGACAGAAGAAAAGAAAAGAAACAAAAGGAAAAAAGAAAGATTTAGGAATCAATCTAACAAAAGAAGAGATTTTTACATTGAAAATTATAGGACTCTAAAAAAGGATATTGAAAAAGATATCAGAAAATGGAAAGACAGCCCTTGCTCTTGGATAGAAAGAACCAACATAGTGAAAATGGCTTCATTCCTACAATTTCTGTACAGATTCAGTGAAATCTCAATCAGAATAGCATGCCTCACAGAACAAGAGAATACATTCCTAAAATTAATTTGGAACCAAAAGAGACCTAGAATAAAAGTAATTCTGGGTACCAAAGGCAAGGGAAGGTGAATCACATATGATAAAAACAGCAAGGTACTGGAAAAAACAAACCAAAACAAAAAAAGATCTGAGGATCAGTGGAACAGATTAGAAGATTCAGAAACAACTCCAAATGCACTTAGCAACCTGATTTTTGACAAAGGACCAAAACATGTTCACTGGAAGAAAGATAATCTCATTAATAAATGGTGCTGGAAAATAAGATTTTCCACATGCCAAAGTCTAAAACTACACTCCTGTCTATCAACATGCACTAAATTAAAATCAAAATGGATCAAAGATACAAATATTAAAGCATAAACATTAAATCTGCTGGAAGATAGAATAGGTAGAACACTTGAAGACATAGGTGTAGGCAAAGACTTGTTAAACAAAACCCTGACCGCACAGGAAATATCACAAACAATCAACAACTGGGATCCCATCTTACTAAAATGCTTTTGCACAGCAGAAGGAACCACCAACAGAGCAAAGACACAATCCAAACAGTAGGGAAAAAAACAATCCAAACATGGAAAACTAGGCCAGCAAGTGCAAGGTCATGAGTTTCAGCCCCAGTACCAAAAAAGAGAAAGAAAATAAAAGAAAAAGAAAAAAAGACAACTGAAATGAATAGAAGAATTACAAATATTCCCAGAAGAACTACAAATGGCAAATAAATATATGAAACAAATGTTCAGCATCACTGGTCATTTGAAAGATGCAAATTAAAACATCTCACTCTAGAAAGAATGACTATTATAAAAAATTACTAATAATGAATGCTGGCCAGGCTGTGGGAGAAAAGGAACTCTTCTCCACTGTCAGTGGGAGTATAGGCTGGTGCAGTCACTATAGAAATCTGTGTGAAGATTCCTAAAAAATTAAAACTAGAGGTCCTTCTGGGTATCATCCTGGAAGAATTAAAAGCATCGTGCCACAGCAACATACGTGCACCTGTGTTTATAGCAACACATTTTGTAATAGCTAAATTTTGGAAGCAACCCAAAAGCTCATCAACTGATGACTAGAAAAATAAGATTTTTTAATATAGTGGAGTATTACTCAGCCATAAAAAAGAAAAAAATTTGAGACATTTATAGCTTAATGGATGTTGTTTGAGACCATAATCATAAGTGAAATAAATTCAACACACTGGTTTAAATATTGCATTATCTCTATGGTATGATAAATGAAAAATGTAATTAAGAACTCAAACATACAATAGATACTATGAAATAGGAAGAACTGTTCAAGATGAAAAGGACAATAGGGAGGAGAGAAGGGAAAGAAAAGAAAGGAAAGAAAAATGAGAAAAGAAGGATAAAATGACAATAGAGCCTTGTGAAGCAAGAAAGGAAAGGGATTTGGGATGAGGGAACAGGAATGGAAAAAAAGAGGAGTTGAGATACATCAAATACAGGTACAAATGTCCCATAAGTAATGCCATCATTAAGTATACCTGAATTGTACCAGTAAACGTAAATAAATGAAAAATGAAGTATTTTACATTTTAGATCTTTTTTATTTGCTTATATGTTTATTTTACTTTTTTTAGATGTGCTTGAGGATATGAAAGAAAGAGAAAATAGCAAAGCATTTAAGTTTCCTAAAGATATATGAACTTCATATAGAGGCTACATGTCTTTATGTTAATTGGTTATGAGTTTGTGGTTTCTTCAGTATGGATTATCAAGCAATGCCTTTAGCATCTGTAAAGGATCCTTTGAAAACCACAGTTCATATTTCACTGTTTTCCTGCCTTGTGTCCTACCTATCTCAAAAGAGAGAATTATATTTTGCCACTTCCGTTGTTACGTAGCTCTTCATATGTTTTGTCTGTAACACAAAACATACACATTGTGAAAAGGACAAATTCTGCACAGTGTGAAAAGAAACCATCTAGCTTACATAGGCACATATTTTTACATATTTGTTTCTAAATGTACAAACAGGATCTGCTCTACAAAATGCTCCAGGATAGTATTTCTTTCAAATTTATGTAATCAGCCATGTTGCAAGATGGTATTCAAAAAAAAAAAGCTTAAAGATGTGTTTTCCTTGTTCTATATCTAACATCCTTTCTCTTTCTGTAGACCAATAAATAAGAGAGAGAAGAAATATCTATCACCCAAAAATAGACTAAAATGCAAAATGTATTTATATTTAAAAAATATAATCAGAACTGAAATTATAAGCTCCAGCCAGGAGACAATCTTTTGTATGAGAAGGGAGCACATTTAAAGACCAGGTTCTTCTGACTATTCTTTAGATTTTAAACTTTCTAAGCAGATTTCCAGATGTTACACTACCAAACTGAAACTGGAGTTCAGTTCCTTAACGTGTAGGTGTTGATAAGAATCCTTGACAGATTTCCTAACATTATCATTTCTCTTTCCCTCTCTGTCTCTGTCTCTGTCTCTGTCTCTGTCTCTGTGTCTTTCTGTCTCTGTCTCTATCTATCTATCATCTATCTATCTAACTTGTATTTATTTTGCTGATTACTTGGCAGACTGGATCTTTCATTTGCTGCTTTAGTGACGGACATCACGGTTCGACACATGATTATCTGAATCCAAAGCCAGTATATGCAAAACAAGACACATGTGTTTCTGAAAAACTTAGCTTTGCCAAGGGAGGGCTGGTAAAGTTTTGCAATTATAATCAAACCAAAGAATCTTTTACTTATGAAACTAAACTAAGAAGGAAGGAATAAAGGAAGGAAGGAAGGAAGGAAGGAAGGAAGGAAGGAAGGAAGGAAGGAAGAAAGAAAGAAAGAAAGAAAGAAAGAAAGAAAGAAAGAAAGAAAGAAAGAAAATGAAAGAAAGAAAGAACATGAAAGAAAAAGAAAAGTTAAAATACTTCAGAGAACTAAATCAATGTTGGACTATGGTTCAGTTGGTTTGTTGCAAAGAGTTCCAGCAATGCTTACTCTAAACATAAATGTGTCTCTTAAATATAATTTAGAGGTTTCCAAAGATAGAGATTATTCCAAAATAATAAAACTCTATGGCCTGGCTGAGGAAGACTGAATCATCTTTTATGAGGAAACTTTATTTTTTCATGAGTTACTAAAGTTGTTACATAAGGTCACAATTAGCACATTTGCTGGCCTTAATCTCAAAGAGATAAGATCAAACACCCCAGAGAGCAAGATAGATGGTATGTACTGATAGAACAAATTATTCCCCAGTGTATTTATAGCTAGGGTGGGAATAGGCTGTTTTGCTACCTGTGTTGACCAACTGTTTCTTTTTTTCTTTTTTTGGCAGATCTGCCCACAGTTTTAATAGGCTTCTTGCTTAAATTTTGGAAAAAACTTCTTACAGTGTGACTACTGGAAGATATCTCAATGATTTCTTCAAATCAGAGCCAAAAGAAATGTGGAGGATCTTTTAAAGAGATTATACAATCAGAAAGGGAGGGATGAGTGGTCAGATAAACATATTCACCAATCAAATTTTTCTAAATCAATTTCAATACTTCATGTAATTTTAGAAGTATTGTTGTGTAACTTATGCTCATCTCTTATTTCTTAAATATTTTTAGAGAATACTATAATTTTTACACTTTGGCCATTTTTATGCTGGGTTAGCTTATAAAATTTCTATGGATTAAATTTCTGAGGCAGCAACACAAATGTATTTATTCCACAAAATCCTGTGCTTTGAGATATTTTACAAAGAGAAAGAAACCTCATGCAATAATAATTCTGTGGGCAAATAATTAGAATTATAAGTCAAGATTTAGTAAATCACAGGTTTAGCCTATTGCAGTCAGCTATTAAACTTAGAGTTGGATTTACGTTTTTAAACAGTCATGCAACAGTTTGAGACATAGAGAGATGAGAGAGAGAGAGAGAGAGAGGGAGAGAGACAATAAAGACTATGTAACTGATAAAGCCCAAAATATTCACTGTTTGTTCTTTCACAAATGTCTTTTGACATTTATAAAACAATTGATATCATGTGGTAGATTATTTTACATATTATCACCTATGTATTGTTACTATTAATATTTGAGCACAAAATTTAAAAATCAGGATGAATTAGGAATATATTTGTAAAAGTTAACAATATAATGTTATTAGAGTACACACTGTATGATTCTATCTGTACAAAATTCAAAACCAGGCCAAACTAATGTATGATGATAGAAATGAGATTACTGGTGACCTCTAGATAGCATAGACAAAGAAGCTGAAAAAGTGAGCCTTTTGTGGTTAGAGAAATGTCCTGTATCATTCTTAAGATAATGGTTACAAAAGGGTACATGCAGTCATAAAACTTCCTTAACTGTTTAATGGAAACATACAATTTACTGAATATAAGTTACAGCTCAATAAATACATCAACAAATTAAAATGCACACACTCACAGTACCTACATATCTGCATATTCCATATTCAGCATAAACAAAAAAGAAAATACTTCACATAAACCAGAAAAAGTATAACAAATTACATATAAAGTAACATCATTTCTACTGGCAAGACTTACCAACTATAACAGAACAGGCATATAATGGTTTATCTATAAAATGCTGACAGCAAACAAATATCAGCTTAATATTTTATGTCTTGTACTATTATTCAAAAGTGAAAGCAAAATAGTTATTTCCAGAAGACAAGAAATTTCTGCACATATAGACTCTGAATGAAAGATCTACTGAAGAGTGTACCATAGGAAGAAGACAGCAGAATCTGAAAGGAAGAAAAGGAATGAAAGACGCAATATGGTCAAGGAAATGTATTTGGAAGTAGATATAGATTAGCAGTTTCTGTAAAAAAAAAGTTAACCCTAATAATAGTTATTAATGTAAGAGTGTTTGAAAAACAAACTAGACCTAAAATACCAAAAAGTTCATAAAAATTTATTGAGTTACATGCATACCCAATTCTCATACATTTTACTCTATGTATAGTTGCCTTGGTTACTTTTGTCTCATTTTCTCTCTAGGACAACATACTTGATACCCAATTTTAAAGGAAGGAAAGGCTTATTTAGCTCACAGTTTGTGGAGGTTTCAGTCCATAATCAGCTGGCTCTAAGGCAGGATGGCACATGGCAGAGGGCAACAGTTCCTGGTGGAAGATAGTGAAAGCAGCAAGAGCAAAAAGAAAGTAGTACGAAAGGAGACCTTTTCTGTCTCTTATATTGTATGTAAGCTACCCACCATAGGGTGGATACAGCACCCATATCCATATTCTCAGCATTGGACCATGAATCAATTACAAGCGGTAGAAGCCCACTCCCATGACCTAAGGCTTTGGGAGGACATCCAGACACACACCATAGCAATATTATGTTCAAATTTTCAACTGTTACTAGAAAAGCCACCCTCTTGTCCCACCATCATTAAACCAAAGTTAAGAATGATCACCATTTATAGTTTTCTTATTTGTTTCTTTGAGGTATTGGGGATTTCCCTAAGCCCTTCACACTAAAATAATCCCCAATACTTTTAAAAAGCAGAGGGGAATGGGAAAAAAAGAGAAACTAAGACATATCATGTACAGGTACAAATTCCCTATGATGAATGTGATCATTATGTATATCTAAACTGGGCCAATAAACTTAATTTTAAAAAATAGAACTAATTTTTTGGGAAAAAAATTATTGGTAAATGGTCCAGGCTGGGTTCAAAGTTGGGATTCTTGTCTCAGTTTCTTAAAATGTGTGTGTGCATCACTAGCTCATCACTGTTTTATGTGCCTTCTGTTCATTCTATGACTGGCAGGGCAGTGGGAATGGTTAAGCATACGATACCTGACAACGGGTAGATAAGAGTGACAGAAGCCTGATAGTCACATACTCGCTTTTCAGAGAAAAAATATTCATCCTACCATGTAGGGTGAAAAGGGGGTTGCAGTCTGGAACAGAGTGAACTAGCAGGGACTATGAAGAGACTGAGGTCACCACCATCCTGTGGGGCATAATGATTGCTATTGAATTAGTATGTGGACCGGAAAGGACTGACACTCACCCCTCAGGGCAAAGCAGGAGCTGCACCTATTCCTTGTGGTAATGAGGATAATTTTACTAGAGGCCCTTAGCTGGGGGACGAAGTGGAGAACACAATTTTCAGGTGGACCATTAGAAGACCCCCAGTTTCTCTGATGCTCAGATGTTGGAGAGGAACATAACCTTTGGTCTTGGGTTTGGGCTTTATGGCATACCCATTGCCTTGTCTAACTGAGAACTCTATTCAACTTAACCCTGAAGAAGGGTCCAAGCTTCAGCACACCTGTTGGTAGTTATTAAATTCCATAGGGGGGAGAGGAGAATTTCTAAAGTTAAGCACAGAATCAGGTGGAGATATAAGAAGAAAACACTCAAGAAGAGAAAAGGTAGATCCGGAGATGAGTAAGAGACTCCTGGAAGGACCCAGCCAAGGGGCACAACACTATCCGTGAATATTTCAGCTTCACCTGGCCCCTATCTCCTTTGCACACTCATTTTTTGAAAAGTTTATCAGTGCAGAGAAAAAAAATAACTGTCAAACTTTAAAACTGCTATCAGAAGAACTTTGGTATATGATGTGATTAGTAGAGCTTTCTAGAAAGTATCTTCTATTTCTGACAGGGTTTGATAAAGGCTTTTACTCTCCTGAAACATTAGAGTTCACTTATCCAGCTAATCGTTAGTCTTGTAATAAAGCAAATGTCATTTTACTAGGCATTTCTTTCTTATACACAGCTAATATTTTTTATTTTTCTCTGGTTTCCTATAAAATCTAAACCTTCCTAGAAAGAAAAAAATCTAAACCTAAAAAGAAAGATCTAAACCTTCTCCTCTTTACACAAATCTGAATGAAAACTTAGACACATGGTCACAGTCCATTTGAGAAGTTGCTTTTGAAATAGATACCTATTTTTTATAAAAAAGAAAAAGAATGGTGGGATTTATTTTACAGTATAGTAATTGCTACCACTTTCCTATGATCAAATGGAACTCTCTAGAAAGCATAAAAAAGAGGAAGAGATAAACTTGAAGACTAGATATCAGCTTGCAGATACATATAATAATACTTAAATTTCAATCCATTCACTTGTATGAAAGAGGCAAATCTGGTGACTGGAAACTTCATATAAGCCTCAGAAAGTGCAGAATGCTGTCCATTTGAGATGTCTTCTGAAGACAGACCCTCAAAAACACATGTTGGAAACTTAATGCTCAATGCATCAGCATTTAAGAATAGTACCTAACAGGAGCGAGATGGGTTCTAAAGGTTCCATTTTCATGAGTGGATTAATGCTAATTATAAAAGATTTGGAGCTGCCAGTTTAACGCCTTAGTGTTTCCCTTTTCCTTTCTTTCCCCTTCCACCATGGGATGCTCCAGCAAGAAGGCTCTTGTCAAATGCCAGTCCCTAGATCCTGGATGGCATTTAAGACCAAGCTCAAGGGCTTTCTACTTGTTATAATTACGCAGTCCTGAGTATTTTGTTAGAGCAACACAAGACAGCCTAAGACGTATACTTAAAATATTTTTTTCTAGCTGTATAATCAAAAGGAGTTCCTTAGGTTTAGTCATTTTCAACTGAAGGGCATTTTGGTCCCTAAGAATGTTTTTGATTATCAACACTGGGGACTCAGGCTTGTTACTGACGTCTAGTTAACAGAAGTCAGAGATGCTGCTAAATAGTCTACAATGCATAGGACAGCCTTCCCCATTACACAGCTCAGAATGTTAACTGCCAAAGTTATGGGATCTTGAGGTCATAAATTAATGTTGACGCTTAATGATGTCAATACTGGCTTGAGTAAGTGTTTGAGGTGTGGGAGGGTAACTAGGATGAGTAAATAAAAGAGAAACTAACTGATATTTTTCAAGACTTCACCAAGGAAGGCCTCTTAGAAAACAGATGCTATCTAAACTCAGCAAGTACTCTAATAGAAATAATAATACTATTAAGTCAAATGCTACAAAATCATCATAAAACAGTTAACGGTCTTCAAAAGGTTAAGTGGACTAGAGCTGGAAATTAGCTTGAGAGAGAAGAGAATAGGGGGTGAGGAGAGACATGGACAGGGTGGATGGAGGGAGAGAGAGAGAGAGAGAGAGAGAGAGAGAGAGAGAGAGAGAGAGAGGCTATAGCAATCAATAGCGTCCAGTAGAAAAGAGTTGGCGGCTGGGTTAAGTCTGCTGCTGGGGAAAAGGTCTTTTCCTGTCATGGAGGAAACCAGTGAAAAAGTTCAGGACAGTGTCAAACTAAGTTTGCATTCTAAGAAGGGGCTATGAGTGGAAGCCAGGGAATCAGATTATTTGGGAAGTAGGGAGCAGGGGTGCCAAGATAACCAGCTGAGTGCACCAGAACTAGAAGTAAAGCCAGGATAAGCAGAAGGTCACATGGAAAGACAGGAACTGAGCGGTAAGTCTGGCAACAGGTTTGAGAATCCCAGCAGAACTGTTCACGGCTAGGTCTGTGGGCACAGCCACATTATGAAACTTGTGCCCAGGGCCCTCGATAGCACTCATCTGGCTCAGCAGACCCAGTCTAATTTTATCTCAGTGAAAACTAAAGATCTCACTGGAAATTTCCTTGGATATCCTGTGTAATGTGTAACAAACTCAGACAAGAATAAATTGTAAGGCTCAATTCTCAGCAAGGAGCTCCCTGCTGTATTTGTTCTGTACCCCACAAGTTTCATCTAAAGACAGTCAACTAATCTAGTACAGAAACTGTTCTAAAATAACAACTTGAGAACTATTTTATTAAGCAAACTAAAGCAACAAGAGAATTGCTTGCAAATGATGGAATCCTAAGACCTTATGCTTTCACATTATTACACTCAGAATCATCTAAATACTCTTATCATGAAGGGGAAAAAACTCTAAGAAAATTTAGTAAAATAGATTTGTTAATACTAAACAAGAAAAATAAATGACTATAGAAATTATAAATGTAATAGGTCTTGCCTAATAAATAATAATGAACTGCGGGAATGGGCAATGTGTCATTTATACTTTAGACCTTTGCTACTTTCATCTTTTTAGCCTACAAGGTTATTATTTTATGCATAATGACACTGAGCTACAGATCGTGAATGCAGGTACTAGAGCAGAACATGCCTTGGAGAACTATTTCATGTTCCATGTTTTTGTTTGGTTGGTTTTAATTTAAGGTTGGTAAAAAACATATCAATTTCAGTTTTTAAAAAGCATGAACATTTCACTATTTTTTGAGAGAATTGGGCAGTAACAAAAACTTCTGTTCGGTACAGAAAGACACTGATGAAGAAAATAGCTCCTAATGCAATCAGTGAGCATATTTTGCTAATCTCAAATGAGAAAGTGATCTTATTCCTGAAGATATGAGAAAGGGAGGCAATCGGGCAATCTATTCACAATGTCTGCAAGCAAAAAACAGATCTATATGGACATTTACTTATTCAGTTAAAGGATAAAAAACAGAAAAACTACATGGTGTGGATATTTTGCCCACACATGGAGCAGAGAGTTCTGGTGGCAAATAAGATGGAAATATTTCTTTAAATTGTTAAATATAAGATTCAGGACATGGAAAAATAGGAAATATAATTTATCAGCTGTTCTGCATAAACTAGATTATGTGCAGCAACAAAAAATCTCCAAATATTAGTGGCTTATAATAAGCTAATTCTTACTCTATGGCTTGCCAATTTGAAGGTTCTGCTTATCTGTGTTTCTGAGGGATCCAGACTAAAGAAACTTCCTTTTCATCTTCAGTTTCCATGACTGCGAAATCCACAAAAAGGAACATGGAAAACTAAACATTGACTCTAAAGATTCCACCCCAAAGTGACTTGCATTACTTTATTCACATTGCATTTGGTAACATCTCACAGTCAGGCCTCAGGCCAAGTGGATGGAGAAAAATCCTAAACTGAGGACCCAAACTGAGGTAGAGAACTAACATTTCTGAAAAATTTCCCCAATAGCTGTGACAACTAAACTTTTTGATTACAAATATATCATTGCCTTTTCTTTCATTAGTAAATTAGCCTTTCCTAAGTCCTACCTTATTGTACTGAGTTTAGTGATTATGTAGGTTTCTACTGGGTTTATTCTCCTCTTGGAATAGAAACTGGTAAAGAAAAGTAACAGGTTGTCTGTGCTTCAGACTCATAATATTCAAATACAAAAAAAGATCAGGTTATTCAGATGACATTCAAAGTAAAAAAGGAGAGAGGGAGATCTTACAGTAACTGGTTTGAAGAAATTCCAAAATCTTACTAGACTGTGATTGCAAGAGCACTGTGCCCTGCAGATGGGAAACACTCTTTTATTGCACTTGATTAATTTCACTGGAAGTGCTTTCCCACTCCTGGTGACTGTCACCCTTGTCTACATATCTGTAGAGGACATAGGAGCACCTCCTTCAATATTTATCTGGTGTCTCGCCTATTTCCCGGATATAGATAAGAGAGGTCCTACAGATCTCATTTACAATAATCACAGACCTTTTTTAAAAAAGAAGAACTGAGCAACAAATATGCAGCAATCATCTATGTTACATAATTGTTTTCTGAGTATTTTATATATAGATGGTTCCTATATCTGTTGACAAGGTGGATAGATAATTTAAGACTTTTAGAGAAAGACATAAATACATAAATGTGATTTTTCTTTAAATTCACTTAAATTCCAGGTTTGTACGCCATTACTGAATATCAATAATAATCATTACAAATGTGCCATATAAAATACTTACATTAATATTTTTACAGAATTGGAAAGCTTAATATAGCATTCACATGAAATGCATGAATATAAAAATACTCATGGATATCCAAGAAGAAAAACAGTAGTATGAGATCTATCTATCTATCTATCTATCTATCTATAGTATTGTTCCAGGAATCAAAAATTACATTTAAATAATAGAGTCAATAGCTGAAAATAACATACACATTAAACTTTTCAATAAAGGTTGGTTTTTAATCAGGCAGAGAATGCTTGACTATCCAGTGATAAAATTATGATACTTTCTATTCATCTAGGAAAGCAAAAGAAAAACAAAAACAGAAAATTTGGACTTCTTGATGCTCAATAACTACACAGATAATATTTGAAAGGACAAAGAAAGAAAAAGGAAGTCAAAGAACTATTAAGAAGTCATATAATTTACTATTTTATACTGTTAATTTGATGGTCTTCCAAAGAAAATCCTAATATTTAAAATATAAATAATATTAACAGATTTTATATAAACAAAATTATTATTTTCTATTTGAAAGAAAAGATTGTGTTAACCAATTTGAAGGAAAACTAACAGTCCATAAAGAACCTCATGAAACAATTAGTAGGAAAAGGTATAAATCACGTCCGTGTCATATCTGTCATACATCAGTAGGAAAACAATGACACAATGAAATGGAAAAGGGTAAAAAGAGATTTGTGAAAATAAAGAAATATAAATAATAAGCAAATATTTTAACTCTACAGATAGTCAGGAAAATAAAATCAATATTAATTTACTATTTATTAATTTATTAGTAATATAATTGACTATTAGCATGACCTATACTTCATATTGGCAAAAATAGTGCTTAAAAACAATCAGGGATAAGAACATAAGAAAGTAGATAATACACTGTTAATTTGAAAATGAATGTTCAAAATTCTTTAGAAGCAAATTTTCAATCTTAATTAAAAATAAGTACAACTGTTGGTAGCAAACCAGAAGCACTTATTAGTATTTCATAAGACATTGTCATTATATGTAATTCTTCATAACTCATCTCTCTATATATACATGTGCAGTATAGTTTGGTTTGCATCTTAGTCAGCTTTCTAGTACTATATTAGACTACCATAATCTGTGTAATTTAAAAGCAATAGTGTATTTGGCCTAGCTGGAACACCCAAGAACATAATGCCAGGATCTTGGCAGGGGTCTCTGTGCTGTGTCAGAAGGTGGCAAAAGTCCCAAACAAGCACAGGTGAGACAGACCACTTTTATAATTCACTTTTATAAAACAAAAATCATTCCCTCAGTAACTACCTGCTTCCCTAATAACAGTGTTACGCTGTTTGAGAGAGTGGGGCGCTTGTGACCTAATTATCTCTCCGGGTCCTACCTTCCCATATTGCCACAGAGGCAAAAAAAATTTCAATATGGGTACTGAAAAGGAAACACAAACTATTACAGTTTGTACTAGCAAACATTGCAATCAACTACTTCATTAATAAATAAACATAGTATTTAAGGCATGTTCATAATTTAGACAACTTGGTAACTTAGAGGAATGTTTGGGTTTTTTTTTTAATTGCTATAGAAATGTTTTTAAGACCTAATTGTTCAGTGAAAATTAGAAAGCTTAATGCTTTCATTTAGAAATGGAAATTTTAACATGAATATATGTAATACATAGATGGGAAAAATGAAAGGACATATTCTGAATTTCTGGCCAAAGGTATTTTGGGAAGCATAGTTAAAGTGAGAGTGAGGAGGATGATTAAGGATCTCTTTCTAATTTTACCTTGTATACTGCATTTGAATATTCTGTAATAAAATTTAAAATCAATTGGTGAGACTTGGACTTCTGTCCAAGATAGAGTGGTAGTCAGATAGTGTCCAAGATAGAATGAATTTACATTCTAACCTGAAACAGACAGGAAATGAACAAGCAAAATATATGAAACAATAGTATCAAGATCTTGACCAGTGGGCAGTGGGTGAGATGATTCCTGGGACACAGAAATGCGGCAGTCACTGCGGTGGCCCCAGACCACTGTGTTAAGCCTCCTTCCCGTTCATGGTGAAGACAAGCAATGGAGACTGGCAGACACCAGACTGAGGTGACAATGCCGAGTGTCTGGGGAGGTCATGAGGTTAGTGTTTGCAGGACAAAATACAGGAGAAAAGAGAGCTACACAGAAACAAAACTCTGGACATGGAAACCTCCCTGTCACATTCTCAGCTGAGTGCTGATAAGAACACGATCTGAGAAGATGATTAAATTTGGGGGGAAAACATATGGAGTATTAACTGTGGTAAAACCCAGAGCTCATGTTAAAATTGAAAGAATGCATTTTCACACCAACCAGAGCAGAAAAGCGCTGAATTCCTGGGGTACTGGGTGGAGTGCAAATAAGGGTTTTGCCCTGGAAGTTGGGAATAATTGGTCCTCCACTGATCACTTTTGTGGCTACTTCTAACAGATTTTAAAATCAAGACACAAAAGAAAAAATTGGGTTTCAAGTAACTTAACACCAGAAAATCTCAATGATATTTAAGAAAATACAAAATATCCTGCACACTAAAGATAAAATCTACACAATCTGACCTTTAGTCAAACATTATCAGGTGTGCAAAGTATAAAGAAAATGAAACCATAATGAACAGAAAGACCAGTTAATCAAATTAATCACAGAGCTGACATAGATGTTAAAACTAACACAGACATTACAGTGATAATTATACCTGTATTCTGTGTTCAGAACTTTATATTAAAACATGAAAATATAAAATAAAACACAAAGCAAAATTTTAGAGGTGAAAACATAATTTGTGTCTTCAAAAACACACTGGAATCAGTGAACTTAGTAACCTACAATAGAAACTACCAAGAAAAGATCACACTCATACACACACAAAAACACACAATTTTTAAAAATGAAAACAGCATCAGTGAGCTGTGGAATAACATCACATAGTCTAATACAGGTGGATTTACTGTCCCTGAAGAAGAAAGGAGTAGTAAATATTTTTTTTTTTATTTAAAAGAGAATAAAACAAAAGGGGGCAGTACAGAGCAGATCAGAACAGGACAACATAGGCAACACAGTACTTTACATTAAGTCAACTGGACATCAACAGTATCTAACACCATATCTCTTACTCTGCTATAGTTGAGCATAGTTTCAAATACAATAATATCAAACATAACACAATAGTATAAAGCC
>PVJX010011690.1:0-53367 GCA_004027295.1 Dolichotis patagonum | reverse complement strand
ATGGAGAGGAAGAGCAGGAAAGCCTGTTCAAATTCCAGTGGTCTCAACCACCCCAGTTAGAGATCTAGAAATGCAAGAGAATCTGTATTCATTTCCTATAAGAAAACACCAAAAACTGGGTAGCTTAAAATAACAGAAATTGATTCTCTCGCAATTCTATAGGTTATGAGTTTCAAATCAAGGTGTGTTAGTAAGGTGAATTCCTTGTAGAGACCCTCGGGGAGGGGGGTGGATCTGTTCCTTGCTTCTTTCAGCGTCTGGTGGCTGCCAACAACCCTTAGCATCCCTGCAGCTACATAATTCCAGTCTCTCTCCATCATTGTGTGGTGTTTTCCCTGTACATGTCTGTATCTTCATCTCCTCTTCTTATAGACACCAGTCAGATTAGATTAGGATCAACCCTTCTCCCCACATGGCCTTATCTTAACTAATTGTATTTGTAAAGGCTCTTTTTTGTCAAATACCACCATGTTCTGAAATTCTAGGTAAACACAGACTTTTGAGAGTCACTAGAAAGAAGCTATCTTGAACATCCTCATCTCTGATAGGCCTCCAGACAAGCTGTCTGGCAGGTATGATGTGTAGAAAAATTGTCCACCTGGTAAAATCATAAGCAAATAAATGCTTATAATTTGAACTCACTAAATTTGAGATTTTTTGTTACATAGTAGAGATAGCCAAAATAGTCCTGTTGGAACATTAGAGAGGTGATTTGACCAAACGTCAAATTGAATATAATACATTAATAGACAGACAGGCTTAGCATACCTGTAATCCCAGCTGCTTGAAAGGCTGAAGCAGGAGGATGGCATGTTTGGGGCCAGCCTTGGGTAACTTTGTGACTTAGGGAGACTTTGCCTCAAAATTAAATAAAAAGAATGAGGAGGTAGCTAGGTACGCGAGCACTTGTCCAGCAAGCACAAAGACTTGGATTCAATCACCACTATTTTTTTTAAGTTTTTCTTTTCAAAATCCATTTTTTAAAAAAATATTTTAATATATAAGTAAAATTCCAATGAAGGATGAGAACAATGGAGTTTCTACAAAAAAGCTATTATAACTTCACTGCAAAGTCCTCTATATCATTTCAATAAATCTTTTTTTTTTCTTTACCTATTGGTTTTTGAGGGGGCAATTTCCTGTTTAGAATGAGAAGGAAAATAACGTCCTGAAATTGCTGGGCAAGCAGAGCAACACGAGAGGAATGTGAAATATTCTGAACTAGACAAAAGGGTTCTGCTTCCTGTGAAGGACAATAGATTGCATTATATTTGGTTTCTGGAAAAGAAAAGGGAAGAGAATGAGATGGGTTATAAATGACATTTTAGTCTGTAAAGATTAGGGTAACTAACCAAAGATGTCAAGCAAACAAAGGAGATCTGGTCCTAACCGAGTGTCCAAGAATTTCACCCTTGTTTCATTCATATAGACGAAATCAATTCTCCATCTTGTGTAAGTCTTGGAGCTAAATGAATGAAGAAAATGATACACTGCCCATTTTCCATAACAACCTCCAAAAAATATGCAGAATGAGAAACAGTATTAATTTCTTGTGATATAGTAATATTGGATATAGGATAATTCATCAAAGAATGAATTATAAGAAACAATGCAGGTTATGAATAGGAAGGATTTACTGTGAAAGAGCGCCTGAAAGACAGGAGGGATCCTGAGAGTGAGTTACCAATGAGGCCCTTTGTCAGGGGTAATTTGTATAGCAAAGGCACAGTGTGAGTATGAGGTAAGAGATTAGGGCATGGCAAAGCTGGCTGGTGTAGTAGGCATGATCTGTTAATTACAAGATCACAAACACATGCACAGAACAGTTCCTAAAGCCCTGCGCGTGAACTTCTCAAGACCAGGTTTTCAATAGGAAACCCTAGACCTGACAGAAGCCTGAGACATGGGATCACAACATCACCTCCAAGGACCTGTATATAGAAGTTCTTGCTGGTTTCCTTGAGATTTGTACAATATAAAGGACGTGCCTGTTACAGTTGGGTAGACCAAAAATAGTACAGGTTCTTGTGGACAAGGAAAGGATTGCCAAGCATACGCCTCATTGTATGTAGTAAATAGATACATTTATTGAAGATCATGGATGGTAGCAGGAACAGGAAAAAGGGTGAAGGGACTTAAGTGTGACAGGGAAAAAAAGGGCTTTGATAATTCAGGCTTCCAGTACGTATAGGATCAGACACCACTGATCCAAACTACCTCCCACTCTCTCTCTCTCTCTCTGATGTCAGCAATCTGTGCAGTCTCCTGTGTTTAACTCTAGGTAATCATTAGGGTGGCTTAAGGTTAAACCCAGATGATCATTAGAGTTTTGTGGAATTTACAGTTGAATGAAGGGAAGAGAGTGACTCAGCTCCTTAGTTTCTAACTCTATTATCCCCTGCTGAGACCCCCAGTGCCCAAAAGTTTTTGAGGGAAGTTGAAGGAGGAAGTTTTGTGTTCTGTAGCTATAGCTACTTGGCTGAATAGGAGGCCCTACCTATGAAGAGACCAAGGAATTCTCACCCTGATTGATTTAGGAGCTAACGGAGCTCACCCCCTCTTTCAAAGATTTCTTGATGATCTATGGGCAAAGAAGTACACCCTGAACTCAAATTTTGGTCAACACCAATAGTTCGATGATATGTTAGACCTATTAACATTCTTTGTTTAGGGACCAACATAGCCTCTTTGTTTCAGGTGCTAGGAGATCTAGTCCCCACTGATGTTATATGGCTGGCCACTGCTGCTAGTGAGTCTATCTGGTCTTGAAGGAAGGCAATAGTTAATCTCTGCATAAGTTTGTTTAGGCTGTGTTAGGTGGCATGGATTTCACTTGCATGAGCATTTGGATTTTGGAAGTCTCTAGGGCAAAAATAAACAAACTTTGCTAAGAGATTAAGGCATGTATTACCAAAGCATGAGCACTAGAATGGAAAGACAAATTGGGGGATAATTCCTATGGGATTGGAATAGCACTTGCATCTAGGCTCCTAGACCTGTCTAAAAGTGTAGCTAGAAAATGTCAGCAGAGGACAGTGACTGGAGCCCTTTTTATGGTTAGGCTATATTGCTATTATTTTTGTCTTTGGTTATACTCCCCTGCAGGGTATTTAAGATCAGGTTAAAGTGAGACCTGCATCAACCAAAATTTACCTTTTGCTCTCAAGGTCAGTTAAGTCTCTTCAGGCATTGCTTTTAGAATCAAGCGCAGAGTCTCTTAGCTCCTTTATCAGTGTCAGTCATCAGGATGGGTCATGGGCTTGCTTGACCATGTGGCTTCCTGTGACAGCTTGTAAAACTTTCCTCTTTAATGGCCCTTCTTTTTGGAGCACTGTGTATTGGTTGACTCCTATTCTCCAGGGATCCAACAATCTCTGCTCCAGAGGATCAGGTAGAAATGTTCTCTCATGTCCTGGGTCCTTGTGGACCTTGGAGGACCAGGGCCAAAATGTCGGCTACCTTTTGGGCCTGGTTACCTTCTAACTTTGGTCCCCAGGTCTTAGTTGTTAAACATCCAGAAGGTCAGTTGTACCAGTATTGAAGTGGGAGAGCAGTGGGCTTAACTATTATGACCTCATCTGGATATCAACCACTTTGAAATATAAAATATGGGCCAGAGGCCTGTTATTTTCATAACAACCATGGTTGTTTTAGAAGTTGGATCACTGCAGAATGTTAACAGAAGGGATTCTGAACACCGCCATGGCTCAGACTGTGCAGAATGTTACATTGTCTCTCACTATGCCCATCATGTTCCACATTTACTTGGGAAGGTGTATCGGGTACTACTCTAGATCCCCAATCTTCCAAACAAGTGTATGGCAGAAGTTAAATGAAAAGAGACAATTATATGATATTTTAAGGCTTCAGGAAGATCAAAACCCTTTAGTTAAGTTCGTGACTCTGTGAGGGCTAAGACTTTGATCTCTCTGGATCAGACACTTTTATTAGGACCATGACAAAAGGTGAGAAAACTGAAAAAGGTGCAGGAAATGAGCAGGACCTTGGGAGTCACTTCAAAGACTTCTCCAAGTGGTAAATTATGCTAGTTTAGGAAAATCATCTTATCTCCAAGATAACATTCATGGTAGGATTGACACTGCAGAGGTGAACTTTCTTTAACATTGTCTCCATTTACTTAATTAGTGGAGGAGCCAAGGTGTCTTCAGCTGTGGCCTTTTCTCAGCCCTTTGAGGTATCTCTGGCCTCACAGGTCACTACAGGCCTCAGCCAGGACCAGTTATTCATAGAGGTTCACTTACTATTAATCAGCTCCTATCGCCAGGCAAGGGGCCAAGGCCTAGGACAGACTCACAGATAAACATTGAAAGCCAATTAGTAAAATTTAAATCCTGCTCAGAGCCGCTTCATAGTGGTCTCCAACAAAGGTGCACCAACCTGTCATATGCATCAATAATCATGTATTTTGTTCTATTTGTATTGATTTGTGGTTGAAAAATAATAGCCAGAGTCCATCTTGCAGAGTTCCCATCACTCCTGAAAATCGTTGCAAAGAGATTATCAGATGAAATAGATTGTTTTCAGACAGAGGTAGAAGAGCTTAAAAGTAAAAATCTCAGCTTGGAGTCACAGATCAAGATTATTCTGGATCTTTTAACCTTGATTCAAGGCAACCAAAATGAAAGCAAACTTCCAATTACAGATAATCCCAGGAAAATTGACCCAGAAACTGTATCAGAGTGGAAGAAAAAACTCAGAACATCTAAGGAAATTTTTGAGAAAGTAAAAGATGATGTTTATAAATTAAAAGAAGATGTAGTGGTTTTGAAACACATATTATGGTGTTTTTTACAATTCTGTAATACTTTAGGCACCTTCAAAAATATAAAAAATATACTATCTTGATTCACCATTGGATGATTTGTTAGTGAAGGATAGAATTCCTGGATGGAAATTTATGTGCAATAGGAAATACTTTTTCATTAAATATCATTAGCTGCCAAGAAATATCAGATGGTTCCATTTGCAACTATAATTGGAGACTCTGTAGTGCTTCTATATGAGATTGTATCTTCTAGAAAAGTAACATTAATTTAAAAGTTGTGCTCCTGTTTCCTCCTTTGTGTGCTTAGGCTTATTTTTTCAAAGCTGTATCAGTGACTGCCTTGTGTGCATAAGACAAACATACACCCATTTCCCTACTTATAAATGGAAAGGTTATGACTATATCTTTTGTCATGCTACCCTTCTCAGATCTTGCTGATTATAAATGGACAGTGAAAGGCTTGATGACTAACTTAAAAGTTGCCAACAGTGGCATTCGACTGACTATTCTATGCAAAAGAATATTGTAACTTATGAGCCTGATTTATTATTCCCCAATTACTCTCCTTTTCATCTAGCATAATAGAACATAAGTGAAAATGATAAACTTCTACAATTTTCCAGTGTAGAAGAAAGATGATCAGATTCATGCCTTCAGCATTAATGATGGCAGTCAGGTGCTCTAGTGCTTTCTTGACCAAAGACCTACCTTTGTTTAACTTCAAGTTTATTTGCCCTGGATTCTGGTTGTGCTGAACAAATATGGTTTTATAGTACTCTGGTCGACCACCACCCTATCTGCAATTCCTAAAATATGGTTTTGTGATGAATTAGCAAATCTTTACCCTGAAATCATTATTGAGCTCCATGTGATATTTTAAAGAAATGCCACTGTATATCAGCTCTCAGATCCTCAATGAGGTTAAGCAGCAGGGAAGTATCTGTGCCTTAGTGTTAGGCATCTTCCATATACAAAATAGATGCTCTTTTGGCTAAGAAAAGGCCAATATAAGAGGAAGAAGAAAAAACTGGTTTCAGAGAAAAAAAGAGAAGAAACTATAGACATAATTGCACCTAATTTATTACAAGTTTAGTGGAAATTTATTGTTTCTTTGTGCATTTATGACCAATCTTTGTATGTTAGGTTAGAAGAAAAAAAATATTAAAAGGAATGACATATTTAAAAAAAATAATGTTAACAGATAACAATTATAAAGTTTTACAGAGAAAACTTGAGATCAAGAGTCACACATACACCATATCAACAGAGCCAAAAACAAAAACCACCTGGTCATCTCAATAGATGCAGAAAAAGCTTTCGATAAAGTCCAACACATGTTCATGATAAAAAACCTTCAGAAACTCGGAATACACAGTGCCTACCTCAACCTTATAAAGGCCATCTATGACAAACCAACTGCCAATATTATACTAAATGGACAAAAGCTGAAAGCTTTCACTTTAAAATCAGAAACAAGACAAGAATGTCCACAATCACCACTTCATTTTAATATAGTTCTGGTAACACTAGCCAGGGCAATCAGACAAGAGAAAGAAATAAAAGGAATAAAGATAGGAAAGGAAGAAGTTAAATTATCATTATTTGTAGATGACATGATACTCTTTATAGAAGACCCAAACAACTCCATTAAAAGACTATGAGAGGTAATAAACAAATTCAGCAGTGTAGCTGGCTACAAAGTCAATGCTCAAAAATCAACAGCATTCCTGTACATGAACAAGAAACTCCCCGAGAGAGAAATTATGGAAATATCGCCCTTCACAATAACATCTAAAAAAATGAAATACTTGGGAATCAACTTAACTAAAAATGTAAAATACTTATATGCCAAAAATTATACTATGCTTAAAAAGGAGATTGAAGAGGATATTAGAAAATGGAAGGATATTACTTGCTCTTGGCTGGGAAGAACCAACATTGCAAAAATGGCCATACTCCCAAAACTGTTATACAGATTTAACGCAATCCCAATCAAAATACCATTGACATACCTCACAGATCTAGAGAAAACACTCCTAAAATTCATTTGGAAACAGAAGAAACCTAGAATAGCAAAAGCAATTCTGGGCAACAAAAGCAAGGCATGAGGCATCTCAATTCCTGACTTGAAACTGTACTACCAAGCCACAGTGATAAAATCAGCCTGGTACTGGCAAAGAAATAGACCTGAGGACCAATGGAACAGATTAGAAGATGCAAGTATAAGTACAAAGACACTCAGCCACCTGATATTTGACAAAGGGGCTAAACATGTTCACTGGAGGAAGGATAGCCTCTTTAATAAATGGTGTTAGAAAAATTGGCTCTCCACATGCAGAAGACTGAAATTAGATCCATGCCTATCACCATGCACAAAACTAAAGTCTAAATGGATCAAAGACTAAATCTACTGGAAGATAAGGTAGGTATATGTCTTGGAAACATAGGGGTAGGCAGAGAACTCATGAACAAAATGCAAACTGTACGGGAAACGCTTCAGAGAATCAATAGCTGGGATCTCATATTATTGAAAAGTTTTGGCACTTCAAAAGAAATCTCCAACATAGTGAAAAGAAAACCCACAGAATGGGAAAGAATTTTAGCCAGCAACCCCTCAGACAAAGGACTTACATCAAGAACATATAAAGCATTGAAAAATATCAAGCCCCCCAAATTCAAAGACCCTCTCCAAAAATGGGCAGCTGAGATGAACACACAGTTCTCAGATGAAGATATACAAATGGCAAAAAAATACATGAAGAAATGTTCACCATCACTGGTCATTTGAGAAATGCAAATTAAAACAACATTGAGATTTCATTTCACTTCTGAAAGAATAGCTGCCATCAAGAAATCAACTGATAACAGATGTTGGTGAGGTTGCGGGGGGGGAAAGGAACACTGCTCCACTGTTGGTGGGAGTGTAGACTGGTGCGACCACTATGGAAATCAGTATGGAGAACTCTCAGAAGACTAGGACTGGGAGCTCCATTCAATCCAGCTATTCCCCTCCTGGGTATTTTCCCAGAAAAACTGAAAAGTTCATATCACAGTGATCTGTGTGCACCCATGTTCATAGCAGCACAATTTGTCATAGCTAAATCTTGGAAACAACCAAGATGCCCATCAACCGCAGAGTGGATGAAAAAAATGTGGTAATTTTATACAATGGAAGATTACTCAGCTGTGAATAAGGATGATCTTGAGGCCTTCATAGGGAAATGGAGACAACTTGAAACTATCCTCATTAGTGAAATAAATAAGAAACATATTTATAAATATTGCATTATATGTGTAGTGTAAAAAGTAATAAGAACTGTAGGAGTAATAAAACCTAAAATGTGTAATTGCTACTGTAAAAAAGAGAGGAGAAGAAAGTGCTCTAAAGGATATAATTGCATGTATGTTTAAGTGTGTAAGATGAATAACCATATTACTGTTTTTGTTAGATCGTGGAGCAGAACTGTTAACAGTCTCATTGTTTGAATGTGTACTTTGTATGTTTTAATTTTGTAACTTGAACAAGTATTTACAAGATGACAGTATGTAAGTTATCAAGTAATGATTTCTTAGTGGTTTTTTTTTTTTTGTTCTTTTCTTTTTTTTCCTTGGAATTTTGTATTGTTGCTATTTTTTTTCTGTTTTGTTTTGTTTTGTTTTGTTTTGCTTTGTTTTCTCTTTAAATAAAATTTTTTTAAAAAAAGAAATTACTTCTTGACCAGTATAAGCATGAGAATTTCTCGGCAAATAGACTATTGTCTAACCTGAAATATAAAGAATGATTTTCCATGCTTGATCCTGTTTATAAATACAAAGTGCTGTGAATAAAGGACATTCTATATGCTTGGAAAAAAGAAAAGAGTCACACATACAATTTTAGCATGACAATGGGGACATTATCTTTGAAACACACTGAAATGTCCATCTTAGTATAGAAGAGCCTTTTAGTCAATCATCTTCATCTAATCACAAGATATTAAATGACACAAAGAAACTCTCACCTAATTTGCTATGTTGTGGTTTCTGGATATTCCCCCAAAACCTCATGATCTTGAAGAGGGCAGTGCTTTTTGGAGGTGACTGAATCTAGAGTTTATGATTGGTTTATTGTCTAGTGCTGGGACTGGGGCTGTGAGTGCTACCTGCCCTAGGGAATATCTCCTGCATACAATATAAGGGACTAAAAAGAGGCTTGCTCATCTCTTTTGCTCTTGTTTTTGCTTTCTTCTGCCATGAACAGTTGCCCCTCTTCCACACCACCCTGCCCTAGAGGTAGCTGACTATGTACTGAAACTTCTACAAACTGCAAGCTAAATAAACTTTTCCTTCCTTAACTGGGTGTTTTGCCTCAGCAATGAGAGAAAAGTAATTTAGACACTGTCCTTCAATAGAATGTTATCAAAGAGGAATACACCTGTCCATAAATATACCTTTGAAATTTATAATATTTAGCCTCTAACTTTTAGTGTGTAGCAGTGTTTGGACTTCTCAGTGCCTGAGCATCTCTAGGTGTAGTGACACCTACATAAAATACACACTCCATGAGCTTTCTTTTTTTAATCATCATTTGTCAGGTGGTCTTATGCTGGCTTGACATGAACTGCTTTCACAAGTAGCTGGAACACAAGTAAGAGAAAGACAGAGATCTGAGTCTAAAAGAAAAGGTTATCATAAACAACTCTAGTTTTACATCTTTAAAGACCTGTATGCTCAGAAGGCATGAATACATTTAATACACCATGAAGTTAACAATAATGAGTATCACAGTTATAGGGACAACTTTGTCTCTTAATTCAGTTTTGTACCAAGATCATCTTTTAGTAAGAAAATCTTATTGTTTTGCCCACAGAAAACTTAGCCTTTGATTATAACACACATTGTACTAAAATGTGCAGCAATCATTGGGGGGGTCACATTAGTGAATAAAGATTGGAATAAATGCTTTCAGTCAGATGCCCCTTTATTCACCAACGGAAGTCATTTTGTTTTGTTTTGTTTTGTTTTGTTTTGTTTTTTGAGACAGTCTCACTATGCAGTTCAGGGTAGCCTTGAACTCATTATTTGGGCAAGGCTACTTCAAACTCACAGTGATCCTCCTACCTCAGCCTCCCAAGTACTGGGATTACAGATGTGCACCACCATGCTTGGCTTCACCACAGGGAGTCTTGTCCAGAAGTTTTCTCAAGTCCAGTGGGTCCCTTTTTAATTATCTTAACAGAATATCTTTTGTTCTTGGATGACCAGTGAGAACTAGGTCATAACAGTTAATACATTTTTTGACCAGTAAAATACTTCCAAGTTATTGTGACAAACGCATAGCATTTGTCAAACTGGTCTTGCCATCATTTCAGTTGACTGGAAACCAATCCAAGTGAGTGCATTTGGAAACTGTCAGCACATTTTTCGATTCCTCAGAGAATCTAATCCATTTTCCTTATACTGTTAAATATCCAAAACTGGGTGGAAGTGTGTCCTTAACTTTAATGACACTTATTGTAGCAATAAACTTATTTAAGTTATAGGCATAATTTGTTTTGTTTTGTTTTGTTTTGTTTTGTTTTTGAGACAGAGTCTTGCTGTGTAGTTCAATCTGGTTCTGAACTCACTATGTAGCCCAGGCTGGCCTTAAACTTGCAACAATCTTTTTGCCTTGGCCTTCTGAGTGCTAGGATTACAGGTATGCCTCATCATGCCCAACCACATAAATATTTAAAAATCAAAAAAGAAAAAGAAAAGCACTGAGCTCCAACAAAACAGCTGTAGATGTTGCAACCAGTTACAAATTGCAGAAATTGCAGACAGGCACATGTAAGACAATTGTCAATAGACTGGAGTGCAGCTTCCAACTGTGAGCCAGCTGGTACGTAGAATGGGGAGAACCAGGATGGAAGCAATGCCCCTGCCTGTGAGCCAGCTGGAGCACAGACTGGGGAGAACCAGGATGGAAGAAGCTAAGTCCCTGCCTGTGAGCCAGCCAAAGCAAGGAATGGGGAGAACCAGGAAGAAAGCTAAGCCCCCACATACAAGCCAGCTGCAACACAGATGGGGGAGAACCAGGATGGAAGCAATGCCCCTGCCTGTGAGCCAGCTGGAATGTGAACCAGGGATAACTAGGAAGGAAATTAAGCCCCCACCTGTGAGCCAAGCAAGGAATGAGGAGAATCAAGAAGGAAGGTAAGCCCCTGCCTGTGAGCCAACCAGAGCATGGACTGGGGAGAACCAGAAGGAATGCCCCACATGTGAGCCAGCCTAAAGCTGGAAGTCTGAGCAACTATTTAGAGGACAACAATATGCAACATAGTAAGTATTATAGATTGTCTTCTGTGTTATCACTGTTTTGTTTTGTTTTACTGATGTTTTATTGCCTTTAAAATAAAAATAAATACGTAAGTAACAGAAAAAAGAAAGACTTGAGTGCTCTTGATGTGTTTTTTGATGAATCGGGTACAACTATTATTTTAGTAAATGTTATAAATAAGATAGTAGTGAGACTATTAACATAATCCACTTAGAATTGAGTAAACTATTTTATCCATCTAGTTCACCAGAGACTAATGTTTTCTTTCTTGAAAAGAAACTTGAGGTTCTCTATTGGTTCATGTTGTATGAAGCTTGGCATACCTAACGCCATCTTGTGCCCTATACTTGACCCAGAAGAGTGAAAAATTACTCAGGGTACAAGTCCCATGAGAAAAATAGAATGAGCTTCACTCACAAGAGAAAAATTAACCTGCTCAAAAAAGAAGCAGGATACAAGTGTCAACCAAAAATTAATGTAAGATTCTAGCTAAATTGTTTCCAACAGGAGGTCTCTTTGTGGTTTTCTGTTTTAAAAGCTCTTAACTTTCCAGTTCAGCACCACTTGTTTTGACTCTGAAACAGGGGTCTACAGGTGGTCTCTGAGCTCAGCTAATAAAATTCCGAATTTATCAATTTGGCTGCTTGGATTCCTCTATTGTTAATGAACCCACTTCAGTTCACAGGTGTATGAAGATCATGGTCCTTCATCTTTTGGTGTCTCAGGCAGTTTGAGTTTTTACCCTGGAAAGGAGAATTAAACTATCTATTTCTTGTATCTTAATGACAAAATGTTTGTTTTGTTTTGTTTTTTAGTCTTAATCTTAGTTTCAGGCTTAGTCTTAGTGGGTGGGAGAGTTTAACCCACGGCTAGTGAGGTAATGGTCTATTCCTACAGAAAAAACCCCAAAAGGGTTATTAATTCATGAGTGAAAGAGAACCATTTGCAAGTAAGAGGGAATGGGCAGACCTATTTGTGGCTAAAAGGAATTTGCCCAGTTTGGGAGAAGGAAAAAAAGTAAATAAACTGAGATTGCATTCTGAAGGTGCAGTTTTTCTTTAAAGTACAATTTTTTAAATTCCTTGTCTTCCTTCCTCATCTAGTTCTCATTTGTCTTCTACCACATCATGGTTATTGCACACTGAATAAGAGTCGTTGACCAATTGGTTTATTTCAGTTTGCGAGCCCAGTTGGAGTTTTTGGAACTTTTTCCCAATATCTGGAACTGACTAATGAATAAAATACTGCCTTAAAATAACCTGAACTTCTATAGACTCAGAGTATAAATTAGAGTACTTACAGAGGGCCTCTTCAAGATGAACCTGGAAAGCAACTGTATTCTCACTGGGGCCCTCCATAATAGATCTAAGCTTACCAGAGTTCACAGGTTTGGGTAGCCCTTGTCACACACCAGCTAAAAGGCCCTTGATATTTAACTTTTGTTTGGCCTCTCTGACCCATGTTATAATTTCACTCGAGCCTTTCCTGAGACTCAAATGATGTCATAGTTAGTTGATTACCAGAGGAAAAAGCTGCAAGGCTTCATCATGGGCCTGCTTTGTGGCCTTTATAATCCTTTTACTGTCTACCGTTGTGCAATAAAAAGTGAGGATGAATTAGACATCACTGAGTCAGACCAAAATCATCATTAGGGTTTGGAAACTGTCAGCAAACTCTCAGGATCCTCAGAGAATTTTCCTAATTTTTTCCTTGTACTCTTGAATATCCATGACTGAAAAAGGAACTAGAACATGGACTGTACCATCAGTGCCTGCCACTTCTCAAAAAGGTAGAGCAGTGATGGGCTTAAATGTTGGATTCCCTAGTCTGGGGTCCTATGGTAAGTAGACACAGACCTAGTATGAAGTGTTCTCAGGAGATGGCCTGACTAGACAGGTTGCTAAGGAGGCAGTGTTGGGGAAGGAGGAGCTTACAGGAGTCAGTCCTCTACAGCAGCAGGTCCTGGGTGATAGTGACTAGGGTACAGATCTGGTAGAGGGCCATAAAGGCCTGAATGTAAGGCACCTCTGACCACTTGTCTTGCTCCTTACAGTAGAGATATAATTGAAATGTGGCATTATATTTCAGGCCATGTCTCATTTTCCCAAGTGAATACATAGGTCATTCATTATTACACATGGATATAAGATGATCTCTTTGACGGGTCTTGGTGTGAGGCTTATGGGGTTAAGAAAATCTGTGAGTGGGGACTCAGAAGAAATAGATGAGGTTGTTCCCATCTGTAGTTAGAGGGATCAAAAATTAGGATCTAAGTTTAGCCTCCTAGGGTTTCAAAATGGTAAGATTGCACTTCCCTCCAGGGTTTTAACGTGGCAGGACATTTCCTTTCAGCGGCGGAACAGGGTAGGGTTGAATTTCCTTTTAAGCCCTCCACCCTAGGGAGCTGGTTTATTACCTGGCTAGGATGAATTCCTTTGGACCAGAGGTCCCTAGACCTAAGAGGGCACTGCTACTGCTTCCTTGGACCCACTGGATTTCGCTTATCAACACAAGTTGTCTTCTGGTTGAAGAACTCATTAGTAGGATACCTTACTGGTATAATGTCCCTTAACCAATTAAAAGAGAATGAGATCAACCCCTAGAGAAAACTCAACTCACTAGATTAAGCCATAAAATTTACACATGTGGAGACAGAATCTCAAAATAAAAATCAGACACTTTGCCCTTTTAAATTTAAAGCCACAGTTACCATAACAAAAGCAAAACTGAGCTAAACCAAATAGCAAACCAATATGAGCAAGCTACCCCAGGAGGTAACAGCTCTAACCAGGTGGGCTTTGGGATCCAGCAGAGATGAGAAGCTAGTCAACTACACTGCACCACTAGACCAATGCAGGCAGAAAACAGGAAACAGGAGATTTAAATAAACCCTATACTTCACTGCACTCGAAATGCTGTTTTCTTGAGTTATTTAGAACTAACAACTAAACAAATGGAACAGTCTGATACATGAAAGCCTGTTGGGGAGTGGGGAATCAGAAAAGGAGGAAATCTATGCAAAGGAAGCACTCTATGTGAGCGCACGACCCACAGGGAGTCACAAACACCCTTGGCCCTAAACAAAGGGCTGCTCATGTTTAGGGCAAATTACCAAGTACTCCACAGAGAAAAGCAACAGCTCAGGCCAGCAGGTTAATCTCTCCTGGTCCCCTGCTGTGGACAGCTATGCCAAAACATTTGCCTGTTTTGGCAGCCTTTTCCCTGCTCTGGCAGTGTTTTTCCTTACTCTGCTCAGTTTACAGTCATCCTCACTGAGGCATGTGTCTCCAGCCTCCAGGGTAGAGTTTCCACATTGCGTGGATCAAAAACAGAATGTAAGCCCAATTGATTGGCAGAGCCCTCCTGTCCCCTATAAAGACAGAAACCTAAGTCTAGTCTTCTCCACATGGAGATCAGTTCACCTCTCCTCCCAGAAATCCATTTTTCACCCAGAAAGGTAAAAAGAGGGTTTCCCCACAGAGTGGGGAGTTAACCTTTCTTGATGACTGGGTTGTTTGCTTGCCCATTTCTGCTCAGGTCTCTAAAAGGCCTCTGAGCTTCTCATGCCTTCGACATCTGGTGAGGTTTCTGAGCTGCCATGCAATAAAATCTCTTGGCTCGTCGTGGTCCAGTGAGTACCAAGGGTTAATCAGACCTTGCTCAAGGGGACACAGTGAAGGATAAAGAAAGACAAAGAGAAATTTTGTAGTTTCAGAGGCCTGAGAGGTCAGTGCCTCAGGTTGGGCAAAGACAAAGACTTCTTTGACTGGCCCACTTTTACTACCCAGTGAGAAGCGCAGGGGAAGAGGTAGTGTACTTTTCCTGGACCAGTGACTGCAGTAAGACAAGTTTTGTACCACGAAGGAAAGAAGTTAAGGTCCTTCCCCACATCTAGGTACTTGCCTTCTCTTTGTCCTAAGCAGATGTTGTCTTGCCTGACCCGGTTATGTCCCACCCAGCCAGTAAGCCTGCCAGTAAGCCTTTCACAAAAACTTTCCTGATCCTAAAGCAAGTCAACATCTGCCTTGAGACTGTTGGGGCCTGCAGTTTGGCCCTCTTCAATCTATCACATAGCTTTGGTCCCCAACAGGTGCAGTCTCTCAAGGTTTGGTAAAGTCCTCCTGGCTGCCTCATCAGATGTTACAGATGAGTGGGCCAAAAATAGTCCAGGTTCTTGTGTACAAGGAAAGAATTACTTCACAGTGTGTAGTAAGTAGCTACATTTATTGAAGATCATGGGGTGGTAGCAAGAACAGGGAGAAGGGCAAAGGGACAGAAGGTGCAGGAAAAAAGGGACTTGAGTGTGAAAGAGCTAAAAGAGTCTTGATAATTTAGGCTTCAAGTATTTATAGGGTGAGACACTGCTGATCAAAGGTGTCTCCTGCTGTCTCTCTGATGTGAGCAGTCTGTGATTTCTCCAAGTTTAACCCCAGATATCACTAGGCTGGTCCTAAATTTATGCCTGGATAATCATTAGAGTGGTGTGGCGTTTATAGTTGAATGAAGAAAAGGAAGTGACTCGGTTCCTTTGTTTCTATCTGTACCACCCCAGTGCCTTGAAGAGCTTGCTATTGTAACTTTCTTGATAACCCTCGCTGTTCCCTACACAGAGCGTACTTTCTACTTTTGTTCTTACCCTCTTTTCCTATTCATTGATACTAAACTCACTCTGAGGAGCCAGTTTCTTTCCCACACCTAAATTTTACTTTCTCAAGGAAACTTTCCCACTGCTTTCTGCACATTTCATTCAATTCTTTGCTCAAGAAGAGAAGAGCCTGGGCTCTAACTCTGGAGGACCTGCAAGCCATCCAGAACCCTGCAGTGTTTAGCTGGTGAGCTACTTTTAGAGGCAGGCTGCTCACTAGCAAGTACAGCATGGGTCACACTGTTATCCACCTGCAGGATTACAAGTGTAGCCTGGTAGCTAACATTGATCTAATAGGGAAACATATCACATAGCAAGGGTCATGAAAAGAACTTTTTGGGACAGGATGGGTCTGCATGCGCTGGTTACCTACCTGGGCAGGTAGTGCTAATTATTACTTCTTCTTTAGGGAGGTTACTTCTTATTTAGAGGCATGGAAGTATGGCCATTGCACCTTTACCTAGAGGCCTGTTCTTCAGATATTCCTCCAGCCACAGTTCTGATGTCTATATTTTTTTCTGCTGACTTCCTTGAGAGCCCAGTCTCTCTCTGACTGTGTATTAATTTCTACCTAACTTAGCTGCCTACAAAATCATGATAAAAATTGTTGAATGATTAAATATAAAATGAGAAGAAAATAAGTCTCCAAAAAAGAGAATGAATTTTGCCTAGGATAGCCTCCTGGAAAAATAATTCTAAATCTTCATAGAGGATACACAGTGAGGTAATGTAAAAGAAATAAAAATGATATAGAAAGGAGACAAAAAACCAAGATTTTAAAAATTGTACTTTGAAGGAAAACTGCTTCAAAGCACAAGTGTGATTTATTTTTTTCTCTCTTCTCCCAAAATTAAGTAAACCTGGCAACTGTCTTTGACCTACAGATACAGTTTGCCCCTTCCCTTTTTACTTGCAAATTATCCTCTTTCACTGATGAATAGACTGGCCTTTTGGCATTTCCCACATGGATGGAACCTTATCTTGCCTTGGGGGGGCCCTGCTCTCCCATCCAATAGACAAGACTAAGACTATGTTGAATTCCACCTGAGAAGTCCATGTGTGAGGCTTTGGGAACTGTCCTGTGCATGTGTGGGATCTTGTGATTACCACGTCATGCCTACTTCCCTAGCCAGCTTTTCCCATGCCCTAATCTCCTTCCTCACTGCCACCAATAAATTCTCCTCATGTCTTTTTCATTGACTCATCCTGAAAATCCTTTTTCTGTGACCTGAAAATTTATCATAAAAGTGTGGGTTAAGTGCTTTAATTTCAGCCTTGCCGGGTGACAATGGTGGACTCAAATTTAAGTCAAAAGCTAGAGATCCTTTCCTCTTACCAATCATAGCATTAGGTAAGTTACACACGCTGTTTGAGGTTTCAGATTTCTCATTTGAAGAGGAAGCTAATAATACGCTGGTCTCTTTAAAGGGTCATTGTGCAAAACAAGTGAAATTACAAATGTTGAACGCATTTTGGACAGTTTAAAGTACATGAAAAGCTAGTTGTGGTGGTACATACCTGTAGTCTCAGCACTTGGGAGACTGAAGCAAGAGGATTACCTTGAATTAAGATCAGCCCAGGCTATATAGTGAGTTCAAGGTCAGCCTGAAATATAACCAAGACCTTGTTTCAAAACAAACAAAAGAACAAGGTTTCATTTTTATTATTTAGCATATATTTAAGCACATTTTGTTTGAAAAATCTCATAGAATTCAAATATGACTGGACAAAAGGAATTGCTATGCAACCCCTAATATGTGACATCTAAACAAATGACAAGAAAGTAGACAGGAAACTTATTAAACAATAGGAAGAGAACAAGGGGTATGAGAAAGAGAAATGTAAAGGAGAGTAAAGAGGGGACTCAATATGATCAAAAATATCACAATGAAACCCAATATTTTGTGAACTAATAGATACTAAATGTACCTTTTTTTTTTGGTACTGAGACTTGAACTCAGGACCTTGCACTTGCCAGGCAGGCACTTGTGCTGCTGGACTATATCCCTGGCATGAAAACATATCTTACAGATAGAAGGATTGAGGCTGAGGCAGGAGGATCATTGCAAGTTCAAGAGCAGCCTGGACTATGGAAGTGAGCTTAAGGCCAGTGTGAGCTGCGTAGTGAGAACTTGTCTCAAAAAGACTAAATAAATTAATAAATACATATAGAAAGAATTGCCTCAGAAACTTGCAGAACAGTGGTGGCAAGGCAGTGGCCATCTCATTAACAGAGTTTTGAGCTGTTACACTTCTGACTTCCCATTTTCAGTCCTGTCCAAGAATTCTGGGACTTTTTCATGAAAGGTGCTTCCTTTAGCCCCTTCCCTTATATATTAACAACAATGATGATTACTTGCAATAGACCAACTTCCAGTTAAATTCTCCAGGAAAAACACCCTTCTTGAATCTCCACACCAGATTCAGCTGTCACCTCCTATTTACTGTCAAGTCAAACTCAGACTATTGCCAAGACAAAGCTGGTATCTGGAGCATATGTTTGCTCCTTAGGGTCTTGATTATTAGCCAGTTTGGCATCTTGGGAGATGATAGAATGTCAGAAGTCTGAATTTTTTTGTTCTACACTACCTTAGAGTCTCTTGACACCAGAAGTTCCAAGCAAATTTAAAAGACACCAACTAAATCCTACTAACTAGGAACAATACAACCTACAAAAATCATTTGATGTCATCCTTTAAAATAGCTTCTAAAATTGATTATACTATTTTTGCATTTATAGATAAGAAAAATGAAAGCTAAAGAGCTTCAATGACTTGCCTGAGGCCACAGAGCTAATGCAATACAGCCAGGACATAGTCTAGCTGATCGGACTCCAGAAGTCAAGTGCTCGGTGTTTCACAATACTTTTCTTGGAACTCTTACATTAGATTTAAAGAACTGATGGGGAAGCTGCCCAAATTTTGTTTGTTGGTGGTAGCATACAAGCTATGGCATGCCTATGTCTTTCTGTAGAAATCTGGTCAAGTTTTTCTTTTTGCTTATGATATATATGACTTCCTCTTTCTCTTTTTACTTCTTTAAAATAACCGAATTTATACAATTAGTCCTGCTATATTCATTAATGATTTCTTTAGTGATAGTTACAGTGAAACTCTAAATTCTTAAGTGTGATATTCAGGACTTTCCACGGGCTGGCCCTCTCATGATTTCCTATCTCATCTCAAAACATTGAGCAATTGTTTTAAGAATCACAACACTTGAGACCATACTCATAAGTGAAATAAATCAAACTCACATTTATAAATATCATAGTCTCCCTAATGTAAAAAAAAAATAAAAATTTAAAAACTGAAAGTGTAATAAGATCCAAAATGTACAATAGATATTGTAATAAGGAAAGGGAAAGAAAGAAAGTGCTCAAAAGGAAAGAACAACTGGGATAGGGCAAAGGAGAAAAAGAAGAAAAGAAAAGATTATGTGTATGTAGATATACACATATAACTGTATGTATGTATATGTGTGCAAGGTAGATAACTATACAACTAATCTCTGTTAGTTCATCAAAAAGAATAGTTTGTGCTGTCATTGTTTGATTGTTTGATCATTTTTTTTTTGTTTTTGTTGTTTTTTTTTGGTACCGGGGATCGAACTCACAACCTCACGCTTGCCAGGCAGGTGCTTAAGCCACTGAGCTAAATCCCTGGCCCTGTTTGATCATTTTTTATGCCTAGATCTTGTAACCTGAACAACTATTTCTACGATAACAATATACAATATATTAATTTCCTACTATTTTTTGAAATTCTGTATCATTTCTATCCTTTTTCTTGTTTTGCTTTTTAAAATAATAATAATAATAGAATTACAACATGAGGATCCCACATCTATCTATCTTCTTATAATGTACTTTTCATGTAGAATGATGATTCCTATCTAAGAAAAATTCTTGTTATAGTTTAAAAATTCTAACATGGATTAAACAGCTATCTGGAATAATAACATCACAGACTAATTAAAGTTTCTTGGCTTTTGGCCCAATATACTAACCCAGTATGAAATACTGATTATCTCATCTGATTAACAGTAATGCATGGTTTTCATGGTCAAATTGAGATGTAAAATACCTCTTGATAAATACAAATTTATTTATAATGATAAAATCTTTTAAACAATAACATGGAATGGGGGAGGAGAGGGTAATAAAATCAGTTCTTAGTGATAGTAGAAAGTTTAGAAACCAACTGATCTACAATACTGTATTATAACCTAAGTACTCTTTCTTACTGTCATTTATGTTTTTGGCATCTCACATATATTCTTCCCCCATCAAGTTTTCTCCTGTATTATTATAAGAGAAGTAATCTCTTCTTGTTTTTTGATGTTATGACATGATGCTTAAATGTGTATCATTCCTTTATAAATAGCAAAGAAAAACATCATAAAGCACCAGCTAAACTATGACAACTATCATCTTGATTTCCTTTTCCTTTGTTTCTTTTCTTTTTTTATCTTTTTTCTTTTTTTTAACACCAAGTACACTTATTAGAAAAGAAGGAATTTATGAAATATCCTCATATCTTTCCTTAAGAAATTAGAAATAAAATAATAACCTAAAACAGATAGAAGAAAATAATAAAGATTAGAAAATACAATCCTTTATCAAAATACCAACGTCATTTTTCATAAAAATTAACATTTTGATTCTTACATTTCTGAAGAAATACAGAAGACTCAAAATAGACTAAACAACTTTAATGAAGGAACAAAATTAGAGCTCCAACCCTTCCCAATCCCACAACTTATCACAAAGTTACACCAATCATGACAAAATGGTATTGATATCAAGATAGACAAACCACCAAAGTACCAATATGAAGCCCCAAAATAGAGACCCATATAACAGACAATTGATTTTTTGCAAAGACATGAAAGCAATTATGTGGTGAAAGGATTGCACCTTCAGTAAGTATACTGGAACAACTAGATATCTACATGCAAAAAACCCAAACTGTATAGCACATCAAAAATTTCTTAAGACATCCAAAAGTCAACTCAAAATGGTGCACAATGGGTTAGTTAAAGTAAAGGCATGTGTGGCCTGAGTTGTTGCTTTGGCTGAGGTCATTATCTCTGGGACAAAAAGGCTGGGACAAGGCATAGAAGGGAAGGCAGAACCTACAGAGGTGTTCAGTGAAGGGAGGCATTGAATTTGCTTCTGAACAGCCCATGTGGATGACAAAGGAGGCCATTATGCTTCTTCCTTTTTTTTAACTATCTTAACTATTTTTTAATATGCATATACATGTTTTCTCTTTCAGCTTGTCACATTAATGAAACAATATTTACACATGTGTGTCTTATTTATTTCACTAATAAGTATGTGCTCAAGGTGCATCCACTTACCTATAAAAGTGTCCAGTTTATCATTCTTTATGGCTGAGTAGTATTCCCATTGTATAGAAATACATCTTTTTTTATGCATTCCTCAATTGCTGGGCATTTAGGTTGTTTCCAAGATCTGACTATTATAAAATGTGCTGCTAACCTTTTTTCTTTTGCTTTCTACTTTTTTTTTTTTGATGCAGAGGATTGAACTCACAACTTTGCACACTCTAAGCACATGCTCTACCACTAAAGTACACCTCAGCTCCCAACTAGATCTAAAAAATGTGAAGACTTGCTAAAAATTATGCATCACTGTATTGATGAAATACAACAATATGAGTAATTTGTATTTCCTTTCTCGTACTATATCTTTAAGAGAGAGCCATCTGTGTCTTGTCTATTTCTGTTTCCTTAGAACTTTATATTATGCCTTATGCATGGTCTATAATTATCATGGATTGACAACTGGTGGTCACTTGTAATACCCAGCTTAACTGAATCAGCGTGGTGCTGGGTGTGGATGATCCACCTGAGGACTGTTGCCAACAACACAAAAAAAGAGAACCAGAGAGGAAGAAGTGGAGCTGTTGGTTCTCCTGGAGGAGGCTGTCGAGCTTCTTTCCTGATATGAATTTGGCAGTTCTCATTGCCAGAGGAGATTAGGACCTTGTTGTTGCTGGAAATCGCTGTGGTTCACTTTGAGGAAGCTCTGGTCTTTACTTTGAGCACCACATCCTGGATCCAGAGGAGAAGATGGTGTGCTATCCAATCTCCTGCAGAAACTTGTCATGCTGGCTTTGTGATACGAGCTCAGCCATTCTCATCGTTGAAGGAGTTTGGATCATCGTTGTTGGTGAGAATGGCTGTGATATGTTTTGGAAGAGCTCTGGTCCTTATTTGGGTATTGCTTCCTGGCTCCAGCACAAATCTTTCAACCTATTAGCACAGATCCTTCATCCCACTGGCACAGACTTTCTAGCTTCCACCACTTACCTTTGGGCCTTCCCAGTGCAGATTCATGAAACAGACTTGCATGAGTCTTGCATGAGTCCTGGGCTCTAGGCCTCCAGTTGGACTTGTGGAGGCATTGTCATGGGCTCTTGGTTGTCAGCTGGACTCATGCAAGACATTGCCATTAGATCCAAGCTGTCAGGTGGATTCTTTGGGTCTTTAGTGTGTGGACAGATTTCCAGCACTTTTTTGTGTTTGACTCTTTGGGTGACTATTATAAAATAATTCTGTAAATTATTTTACAGAATTATGTGTCCTGTATTAAATTGTTTTCCTTACAAACCCTACTACAAAAATAATTAATATATGTACTATATTTTCTTTTTCTTTCCTAAGCCTGCTCCCTTGATGTGCACTACATTGAATCTTTGGGCTAGAACTGTGTTAAAGAACTAGATGACATTAAGAACCTCAATTTGTTCCTATCTTTTGCATATATTTATAGGTAAATCCCATGTATAAATTAGACAACGAAAATGAAAGCATTTCATCCCAACAGATTCCCATCTACTCTCAGAAGTAAACACTTAAAGCATTATTTATTAGATTTCTGTTGTGTCTTTTATTCGTATAACATGAAGTGCAGTAGAAAATTTCCAGTTTGCAACCCTTGAACAAATTGTTTTTGGAAATTGGTCCAAGCAGGGAAGAACATATAGGAGTACAGAGGAAGAGCAAAAATCAACTCAAAACTGAAATCTTTTGCCTTTGTCCCTGGAAGCTATAGTAGTTTTAGTCAACCAATGAATGTTTGATTGGCTGGATGGCTGGAAAGCTGGTTAGATGACTTAGTCAACTGCTGGTGAAACAATGCCACGTAACAAGAGCTCAGTGCCATACAAGTCACATTTATTTAGTTCACATGGTTTGGCTGGATACTCGGCTGATCTTGGCTAGAATCACTCACATACTTGCAGGTCAATAGGATTTGACTATTCTGGGCGGGACTTATTGGCGCAGTAAGACTGGAGCTTCTCTGATCGCTGACCTTCCTTTGAGTACCACAAACCAAATCTTGATGAGTTATTCCTACAGCACCTTGTTAAGTACACATCAGCAAGCAGGAACATGCCAGGATGCCTGAGACTAAGGCCAAACTCAGAACTGCACACTGCCATTTTGCCACATCTTACTGGCAGAAGCAACAGAGTTAAACAGAAGTCAAGAGTCAGGGGAGGAAGGACTTGCAAAGTCTTTAAGAAAGGACTTTCAAAGTCACATGGCTAAAAGCATATTACAAAAAGAGATGAAGACATAGGGTTAGTGCCACAATTCTACCATGTACGTTAATACTGGCATCCTACATATAAATATGTTTTAGAATTGACAAAGTACATTCATAAGTGTATTTTCTCTTGATTTTCACAAGTGGATGATAATAACAGAGCAGATATGATTACTCTTACTTTTCTAAAGACATAAAAGTGAAACTGGGGAGTTTATGAAACTTGCCCAGATATATTCTGTTATATGATCTAGATAAGTGAGGTTGATTCAAACCCATACTGCAACAAATTCTTTGTGAATTAGATAGAGTGCCACAATAGGCATAGCGTTTGTATGTCTTTAGGAAAGTGATTGGTCAATTCAGCACAATTCCCTGATATTGACTTTTGGGAACAACCAACCACACCCCAAATGTTTGGGACATTAGCTATTGCTGGTTACTAGGCTACATACATAAGCACAAATTATTGCTTGTTTTCAAATAAATATATTAATTTGTGAAGTGATTAGGCTGACAGTATAAAGAGTGATGAAAATCCAAATTGGTAGCAGCAGTGAAATGCAAACAATATCACACACTGAAAAACTGCTCATGGATTTTCTGTCTTCAATTGATTAGAAGAAAAGACTAGTTTGAGATGATGAACTGCAGCATATTGTAAGTAACTGGTTTAGTAAGGAAAAAAGTGTTAATTTATAAATATCAATACCACTACCCTCCTGGTAGATTAATAGAGAAAGAGTAAAGTTGGAGCTCCCCAATGATCTGATAATTTATTGTTTAATTTGTCACTTTGTCTCACAGACATGACATGGAGAAAATTGAGATTTTGCGTTTCTACCAGAAACACTGTGCCTTGCTACCTATTCACTGTCATTTATATACAGAGGTCACCTAATGAAATAAGAATTGGGGATAGAAACAGAAGGGCTAATTTGAAGTTTCCAGGACCTTTCTACTGATTATGCCAGTATCTCTTGGTCAACTCAGAGGAAACCTCCCTTGAACCCTGACCTCCTCTACTCAAGGTTAGGACCCTACTTGTGTCATCACAGAGCACCCTCCACTGCTGTTTCATAGCATGATGTCAATTTCAGCTTATTATACTTTCCTGTGATTTTCATGATTTTCATGTGTAGCCTACCCAGGCTGACAGCCTCATGAGGAGAGATCGGTGTACTTCTGATCCAGCTCTTGTATCCTTGCACATAGAACAGTACTTTTCACATTCAACAGATGAAAGAGTGGTCCTCCTTACAGGACATTCTCTAGGACCCAAAATGGAGGGATCCAGGGGTGAATGCAGGGGACTCTTGATTCGCTGCCCCATCCTACTTTTTCATGGCTTCAGCTTGCCAGAAAGACACATATCTGTCCATCTTTTCCCCTCATTTCTCAACACTCATCGTCATGCTCTGTACCCCAGCTGTACTACCCTTTTTTCAGTTCCAGCACACACTATAACTCCACCATACCTGACCATTGCTCACAGCCAGGCCTGCTGCTATGGATATCATCTTTTAAAATCCCCTCCTCCCGTTTAACGACTCATCTCCCACTGCAGCCAAATCATCACTTCAGAGAAGCCTTTCCTGACTCCTCACAGCATGTAATCACTATCTTTGATAGCACAATCTACCTTTGTTGTCTTTGATTTTTTGTGTGATTATTGATTATTGACTACTGGACTATAAACTCCGGGACAGTAGAAACTGTGACAGTTTTACTTTGTACAATTTTTGATTACCACACAATGCTCAGACCTTAGCACTGTGCCTAGCATTTGGTCAGAACTCAAAAAGTATTTAATGAAAGTACTTAAAGTATTTAAGGAGTAAGTATTTAGTTGAAATAAGTATTTTATTTCAATGAATGAAACACATATGTATCTCATATCTCTGCTCATAGGGACAAGTAGCTACAGACAATAGAAGAGGTTCTACAATTAACTTTTCTGTTGATATATCAATAAATTTGAATTCAAGTGATACAGATACAGATATCAAGAAATGAATCCCAAGTTTCCAGTTTCTTTGTATAATACAAATAATAATACAATATAATAATACAATGGCAAGAATTTTCACTCATCACAGACTAACCCTTAAATATCTTCCGATTTTAAAAAAGGATACAGAAATATTGGTCTTCTGAGTGACTTTCTTCTTACCCTCAAATCAGTCACTGGGAAGCTTTTTCTTCATTATCCCAGACATCTATTATGGTTTATCACTCGTATTTTTAAAATTCCTTCTATACCCACCCTGCCACATATGCCCTCAGCTTGTTTGCAAAGAATGCTGATCATGCTTTCAAACAAAACTGCTCCCATATGTTTGTGATTCATTTCTCCCTGTCTTTTGCTTCATTTGTTATAGAACTGAAGTTTAATTTTGAAACTGTTTCTACAACAAGAAGTGACTGGCGAGAGAAAGAATTAGAAGAGGGGGAGGACGACAGAGTTGGAGTGGGTGGTAGGAGAGATGACTTGTTGCTTATTATACCAAAGAAGGGATCACAGACTGTTAGATTCAAAAAGCCTTTGAAGGGAATATGGAGTTTAAAATAGAAAAATACAAAAGCACAAGAGATAGAGTCAAGTTGTCTGTCTGAAACACAGGATAGTCCATTATTTACATAACAACTGAACCCAACATATGTTCAACTGCTGACTAGCATGACCTTTTGAAAAATGAAAACATCCTGTCTTTGGAAAATATTAATGAAGTCAAGGAATGAGTTGGGTGACATTTGCTGCTGCCTATTACAACTCAAACATGACCTTTTAGTGGAGTAATTGTCATATAAAACTAGCCCACCACTCTTGGGTAACATACTCAGCAAATATTATCCAGTAGCCACTATGTGTCATTGCCCTTTCTAGGTATAGGATACAATGTGGAACAAAAGAAAATAAACAAATAAAGCAAACAGATAAACATGTCCTCATGGAGCTTATTTCCTAAACAGAGAGGATCGACAAACAATTCAGAAGTATATGACAATTTCAGATATGCCATGGAGGAAGAAAGAAGGAAAAGAACTGGGAAATACAGGGCCGGTGAGGCTGAAGGGTTGTTATTTTAAAAAAAGAGGTCATAAAATGTACTTAACATACTTATTACCTCATATATTTACCTTTATATGTATGTGATAACAACATTTAAAATTCCTCTTAGCAGTTTTCAAGTGTATAATACATGTTTGTTACCTCTAATCAACATGTCATATAGTAGATCTCCTGAACTTACTCTTCATCTGACATATTGTACCTTTTAATGAACATCTCCCTAATCTTCTCCACCCCTAATCCCTGGTAACTACCATTCCACTCTGCTCTTACAGTTGTGAATCTTTTAGATTCTGTATGTAAGCGAAAACATGTATTTTTTGTCTTTTTGTGCCTGACTTTTTCACTTAGCACAGTCTCCAAGGTTCATCCATGTTGCCACAAATGACAAGCTTTCCTTCAACAATTCACTTTATAACAAAAGTAAACTTAATATGTAGGTTAAAAAGTTTGCCATTTCCTAAATTGGCAGATTTTGAAATAAGATTTTTTAAAAATCCTCATATATTTGAAAAACCTATGGTACAGAAATATGTTAGAAATTGTAGCTTTTGTAAGTGCTACAATAATATAAAAATTTTATACCATAGTAATTGAAATTTGAGATTCCATAAGACATTTTTATATCAAATTATTTTCTTTATAAATTAATATTCTGCTTTTTTGCCAAATTCCCTTTACTTTTTAAATTTTTTATTTTATTTTTTATTTTAAAGGGAATAAAACAAAACAATAAAACAGAACAAAACAATGAGAATAATTGGATTTTAAAAACCAGACAGTAGGAAATACACAATAGTTACTATATTGCATATTGTTATCCTCTAAATAGATACTCAGACTTGGCTGTAGTCTTTTGCAAAGCCAATCAAACAATACAAACATTAAGCTCTTTTTTTTACTTCAGTTGCTATTGTCTCAGCCTGTATTCCTCTGAATCAGCTGCTTGCTTGGGGTTGGGGGAGATGTCTCTCCTTGCCTGTGTACCAGTTGACTCACACAGTAGGCACCACTTCCTGGTTCTCTTCCAGCTGGTTGGGCCACAAATTCCCTTCTAATGAAGGCATCCTAAATATCCCCGAGTAGTAACCATGTAGCCTTAACTACATTTTGCCTTTTCTTGTACCTTTATTTTTTCTGTGGACAAAAACCATGTGTATCTTCCTTCCACACATAAAGGAGTATCAGTTATCATTTATGTTGTAGAAAAATCAACCCAAACAGGTTTCATTCTTTTCAAGTAATGAGGCGTCTAGAGGAAAGTCATACAGTTGGTGTGGCAGCTCCACAGTGCCATGGATAACTGGGCCTTGTTCATAGCTCTGTGCTCTGGGAACCATGACCTTCAGCCCCATCTGTTAGACATCCTCGCCTATAGACAGTGCTTCTGCAGCCCAGGAATGTTACAGGGAAAATGAAGGGCGTGGCCCCCTGAGTCACCTCTTTATGAAGAGCTTACCCAACAATCTCACACAGCAATGTCCTCTTACATCTCACTGGGCAGACTATGTCCCTGGGTCGTAAAGCAACAAGAGTAGAAGTCAATATTTTATCAGGCATATGGCCACCCCCCAAAAAAAAATAATAATTCAGGCTCTACTAGCAAAAAGGACAAAGATAGTGGATTTGGGTTCACAACCAATAGTGTATGAAACAGAAAGAACACCTGAAGACCTTGCTTTTTGTTACTTGGTTTTATCACCAGTTTTAGAGGTCTTGTAGCTAAGGATGTACTCCCATTAACTCCATTAACTTTGCTACAGATATGTGAATTGCAATAATAAGGAATGCCTGAGTTATTTTCTCAGGAACTTGGAGGTTGCTTTTGTCTAGCTCAAACTGATTGAAACCATGTATCTTACATTTGTGCCCCACAAGTTTACCTTTTGCTGTCAGAGCACCTAAAACCACACCCTTGGATTCCACGTGTGCCACCATTTTCCGAACATGACCCTGTGACGATCTATGGCTCTGATGCCATACAGACTACTGATTACACTTTTTCTTACCTCGGATCTCCTTGCTCTGTATCTCAGACCACTCTGTTTCTTTATCCCATTAATCTCCCTAAACTTTAACCTTGGGAAGGTAGATTTAAGGCTCATCCTCTACCTCCACACAATTTAACCTGATGAATAAACTCTTCTGAGAAATTGACATTTGAGTCACCAGCATGCTGTACTGCACTAAAATGAGACTGGTTAGGCAACATGCATGCCATGTAAGCTTACCCTGTTTTTCCCTATTTATTCCTTCCTACCTTGGGAGAAAAGCAGTCAGAAGCTTTGGCAAGAGCTTTTCCTAAGAGAGACTTACCCTGACCTACTTTTCTAAATGAAATTCCCCTATATAGCACATTTTGAATTCTGATTCTGGCCACAATAGATTAACTGGAACTAGACTAGTCCCTATGCAGTAAATAATAATAACACTGGCCAAAATATATGAAATTACAGCTTCCAGAAATTAGGCAAAAGGCAGTGTAAGACTGTCATCTTCACACTGCCTTAAAATATGAGTCTTATTATATCCTTTCTGACTCCCAGCACTTTCCAGATTGTGGCACAGGGAGGAAGCCAAACAGCACAGTATTCCCGCTGAGCTAGAAGACAGAGATTGGAAACTTGGGGTACTAACACAGTTGGAATATGCAGGGCAGGGTTCCATAGGGAAGGGAGCTATGCACGGGAGGAATTCCAGATATCTTCAGAGGAGTCTCCTTGAGGCTTTGGCTGAATATGGAGCTACTCATTCCTGGGGCAAGATTCTCTTTGGCTGATCAAAGAACACTAGGAAGCTGAAAATTGAACTACTGGAAGCTGAAGAGGCATAGCGAGAGTAGAAGTGACCAGCTGGAGTAGAAAGATGGCATTGACTCCTGGCACACAAAAGAGACCCTGAAAAATCTCCTCTAAACCTGTCCTAACAGGCTTTAAACCAAAACTGAGTACACCAAGGTGATCTGTAAGGCACTGAATTGACCGAACAAAATTCACAGTGGTGTAAAGAACTAAGAACTAAGAACTAACAAAATGTAAATATTCAACTATATAATATTCACAATTTGTAGTGTATTGTAAAAAAATCTCCAGAAGTCTGAAGAAGCAGCAAGATATGATCTATAACCAGAGAAAAAGAGCTGTTTAAACGATTTAGCAATGACAGAAATGACGGATTAGCAAATAAGTACTTTAAAATACCTGGTTTGTTTCTGTTCTTTTTGTACCCAGAATTGAACTCAGGAGTTTGTACTTGCCAAGGAGGCACTGTGCTGCTGAGTGATGTGCCCGGAAAAACAGCTATTTTTTTTTAAGTGGAAAAAAGATTTGAATAGATATGCCACCAAAGAAGGCATTTGGACATTAGCATATAAGCACATTAGTCATTGGAGAAATACAAATTAAAGCCACAATAAGATACCTCAACACATCTGTTAGACTGTCTAAAATTTAAAAATATAAAACATACCAAGTATTGGCAAGGATGTGGAGGTAACTGAGACTCTCATATTCTCTTGGTGGGAATAGAACCAGGCTGTGGAGGTGCCTGATTGAGGCAGGAGGAGCACCATGTCAGCCTGGACTGTATGTGAATTCAAGGCCAGCCTAAACTATAAAGCGAGACCTTGTCTCAAAAAAAGAAAATATGGCTTTTGGTGAGAATAAAAAATAGTACAAACTCTTTGAAATACAGTTTGGAAATTTCATTTAAAAAATAACCTACATCTGCCAGTTGTGGTGCTGCATACCTGTATCCCACCACTCAGGAGGCTGAGGCAAGAAGATTGCTGTGAGTTTGAGGCTACATAGCAAGACCCTGTTTCAAAAAACAAAAATTTAAAAACAAAATCCCACATTCATCTTCTATGTGATCCACCTATTCCACTAATAGGTATTTAGTCAAACGAAAAGGAAATATATATTCATAAAAAAACTGCAGGGATGTTTATAGCAACTTTACTTATAGTAATCCCAAAATTTGAAAAAGCACAAATGACCGTTACTGCTGATGAATTAGTGTGACAGTTAGGGTAGCCTGTTAACTTGATTAGCTTGGGAGACGCCCAGCAGATCTGTAAGTCATACTTGTATGTGTGCCTGGGTATTATGACTTTGGGTTCCATATCTAGGCCTCATCCTTATCTCTCTGGCACTGTTTACCAGCTCTGTTTCCCACCTACCAAGAACTTTCTTCCGGAAGCCCCTCTGCTATGATATTCCTACCCTAAAGCCAAATGACCATGGACTAAATCCTCTAAAGCTGTGAGCCATATTAAACTTCTCTTCCTTTAAATTGTGGGTGTCAGGTATTATGTCCCATCAACGAAAATCTGACTAATACAATTAGTCACCTTTCTGTTGCTGGGAAAAACACCTGACACACACAATTTAATGGAGGAGAGGTTTATGTTGGCTGATAGTTTCAGATGTTGCAGTCCATCATTGGCTGGCTCCAGGGCAGAAACACTCTCAGAAGAATGCAATGAAGCACACATGCTCACCTTGTGGAAGTTAGGAAAAAGAGAACCGGAGAGAGAAAAGAAGAGACCCAGGACCCAGGATTAAAAAAAAAACCCTCAAAGGCACACCTACAGTGACCTAACTCCTCCAACTAGATCCTGCCTCCTGACGGCACATTCATCCACAAATTCACCATGGACTAATCAATTCATGAGGTTAGTGTCCCCATGATCTAGTGACTTTCAAAAGCCTTACTTCTGAACACATGGGCCCTTTGGGAGACATTTTTATCCAAACTATAACATTCCATCCGTGGCCCCCAAAGACTCATGTCTATCTCATTATGCAAAGTCTATTCAGTCCATCTCTAAGAATTGCTTCAAGCATTTCTCAATAGTGAAAGACTAAAAATCTCCTCTGAAACTCATGGCTCTTTCACAGCATAGATGTTCACTGTTTTAAAGGAATCAGGAGAGTCCTCTTTTATTCTATTTTGATAGAGCCAGAGATAACATAAGTGGAGGGAGCAAGAATAGTATATTACCCACTCCCAACTGCACTCAAGGGAGGAGGATTCGACACAGCAATTATTCCATGAAAATTCCAAGAATATTAGGAGCCATCCAATAAGTAGTAGGCTTGAATTTCTATAGAATTTTCTGCTAATCTGGGCTACAAAGTCTACACAGTAGTGCAAGGCAATAAAACTGAGCAAGCTAAAACTATGTTAAACACTCTTGATAATCAATGGGAATAGTAGTGATTGTTCTGTGACCTTTAAAATTTTTGTCAGAACATTAAAAACTCTCTTCCTGTTGGTTATAAGTGTTCAGGGAAATGAAAAAAATAGTAAAACCAATTTACTTAGTATCTTATAATTCATTAACAACACTTTTATTGAGCTGTAGCTCATATAAGAGTAAATTAAAAGTGCACAACTCAATAATTTGTAGCAGTCATGGAATTGTGTAACCTAATTTCAGAATATTTTTACCTCCTCCCCTAAAATCTCATATCCATTAATAGCAACTACCTTCAGCCCCAAGCAACCATTTATCTACTTTCTGACTCTATGGGTTTGCCTAATTGGGACATTTCATACAAGTGAACTCACAATCTGTGATCTTTGCAATTGGCTTCTTTCACTTAGCAGAATGTTTCACTCCTGTTATAATATGTATCAGTATTTCAGTTCTCCTCATTATTGAATAAAATTTCATTTTACAGATATAGTACAGTTTATTTAATCCATTATTTGGTTATGAATCACCTTCCTGAATTCTGTCCATAAATTCAGTTTCACTAAATTCTTCTGCCTGCTGGTCTAGAGTCTTCCAGCAGCAGCAGTGTTAATAGTTTCATCATGAACTATTTCCTCTATAGCTCTGATTTTTCTTACAAAATTTCCACTTTTAGGGGCTTCTTTGTTTTTCAGGTATAATGTCATGCTTGCCAGTTCTCTCTTTTAATTAATTACTCACTATGGTAAAATATCATGTGGTTTTTGTCACAAAGAGACAAAAACACAACACAACTATATAATATGAGGTGTGTCCATGAATTGAATACTAGGTATATGCTGGCCAATGAATGATAGACTTTGAAAAAAGTAGCATGATTGGTCATTGATCATGATATGTATCTACAGCAATTTATGGACTGAGACATTTGCAGTGAAGTTTATACTTTATGCAACTACTTAGAGACCATTTACAATGGTAATTAAAATCTGCTCTGTGTTATGAAATGATGTCATTTAACTAACATGTAGTAGCTGAATTCATTGCATGCCAGAACTATTTCAAGTAATGACTCTCTATGGTCTTCTATAAGGCAGCTAAAGGTTGGAGTTCTTTTTGTTTGTTTGTTTGTGTGTTTAAATAAGAAACTAGAATACAGCAGTTGGTGATTAGAAACTACTTGAATAGGATTATGCATGTCAATCTTTCCTTTTGGAAATATTTTGAATTTTAAAGTCCTTAAATCAAGTAAATCAAATAAAAAAGCACTTCAGTTCACCGTGCTGGTACTCATGGAGATAGCAGGGAAAGAATGAGTGTCAGCCCACTCAGGGGCCCCAAGGGAGATTTTTGAGTGTGAGGTCCCAAGGTTAGAGAATGCATATGTGCAAGACATCAGGAAAAACAGTAGACAGCGTGGAGCATAGCAGAGAGCCAGAAAAGAGAGCCAGAGGGCTGCCTAAGTCTTTACTGTATAATTCTTACACAGGTTGTTATCTCATATTTACATTCTTACGGAGTGAGATAACCAGCACATGCGTGTTTACCTGTGCTAAGTCATGGTTATGTGAATGTATCCCACTGTGCATCTGGTTTAGACAAGCAGGGTCATGTCCTCAGGTGTCCTTGGATACCCCTGAGTTTTGAATGTTTCTCCACATCCCACCCCATCAAAGGTCAGGGGTATATAAATGTAATATTGTAGATGTAGCAGGGCAAAAGTACCTACAGTTAACAAATCAAGAACCAAGGGGATTTAGCTCAGTGGCTTAAGCGCCTGCCTGGCAAGCGCGAGGTCATAAGTTCGATCCCCGGTACCAAAAAAAAAAAAAAAAAAAGAACCATGTGGTTTTGCAAAAACCACTTGCTTCATTTGAACAGTTTCAAACATAGGCAACATCAAATCCTGGAACATAACATTCAAGGCCTGGGCTATATGTTGAACAAGGGCTTTAATCTGAAGGGCTGGGTCTATGGTCCTTGTCCTTAGACAAATGCTATTCCTAGCAGCATCCGCAGTCAGTTTTTCTAATCAGACACTATTCCTAGCTGTCAACCATTGCAATATCTGCTCAAGGTTCCTGGTAAGTCATTTCCTATGAGAGAAGAGGCTTATGTCCTGAACCATACTACCCTACAAGATCAGCTTTTTGGTCACATTCCCATCTGTCTTATCATAAGCCAATACCCGACAAGGGGCAGTGCCCTATCTGTCACTCCTGAGCTGTCCAAGCTGGCAGCCAGAATATCAGCCCCCTGGAGACAGCCAACTGTGTGTGCGCACATATAGGGAGCCTTCTTTGTGCATCACAAATAGCTACACTGCCTGTAACTCTTCCCATTGGCTTAACCTGTCTGTTCTAGTTGCAAACCAGGGTACTTATGCACTAGGCTGGACAGTAACTGGGACATTAGACCCATCAGTATACCAGGTGTCAGCCAGAGGTCCCTCTTTCCCTTTTGTATAGAGACTAGGTCATGTTCTATAGTCTACCTTCCAGGATGGATTCCTGGGCCAAGTACATCACAAGTCCTAAAACTATTGCCAGTTTGGCTGCCAACTGGCTAGCCCAGAAAGAGGTCCACTGTTTGGGTAGTCCCTCAATGTGTGAGACTGGGAGTATGTGCCACCCCACTCTTGAGATGGGCTGTTCATGTCCATACCCAGACCTCTGTCTATCCCATGATTCCTAGCAGCATACAGTGCTACTGTTTCTCAATCAGGAAATACAGACTCTTGGCTCCTTTTCACAACTGTGAACAAAACCCAACAAAGTGCTTGTGCTTCCCCTGTTATTGCCATAGGCCCCAGAAAAGTCCATCACCATACACTGATGGTTATGATAAATGGCAGGTTAGGGGCAATGACTCATAGGGTTTTCATCTAGGCAACAGCCCTCTTTGTGTCCTGAAAAGCAGCTTCCATGCATCTACTCAGCAAGCAGATTCCACTGTGTCTGTGTAGCCCCATGTTGTGCCCCTTTTGGTCATCTGGTATAAAGGACACTTCAGGGTAGCTAAGTGTAGTATATCCACCAAAAACCTAGCAAGACCACATATGCCCGTATTTGGCATACTGTCATTGGTCTGGTCTTACCCAATCATGTAACACCCAAGAGTTTGATAGACAAGCCAAGTTCCTAGACCTTGCCTTTCTCCATGGCAGTTTAACTTTCCCCCATGGCCTACCGCCATGCCAGCAAAGCTTCCTTTTGACTGTGCATGGCCATCTGCAAGCAATCAGAGGTTAATATAATATCACCCATACGAAACAATGACAGAGTGTAGTTTGGCCCAGGTGGCCAAATCCTGGGCTACTAGGCCATGACACAAACTTGGGCTATGCAAATAGCCTTGTGGCAAAACCTGGAAGGTCTTTTGCCTGCTCTCTTGAGTGAAGGTAAATTGGTCCTGACTGCCAGCATCAGTCATTCACCATGACCTGTCTGGCTTTGGCACAGTCCATATGAAGGATTCTGTGCAGGGAATACTACCACTGCTTTTTCCACTTTCCACACAGTTTGTCATAATCTCCTCATGGGTTCCAGGTAGCTGGTACTGCTTCACGCACAAAACCTACATGATGTGTGGAAGAGTCAGCAATGTGTGGTGTGAATAGTTTCAGACTATGGTTTTTACTATGTGAGTTTGCAACTGGAATTCTCCCTTCATGGTACTGAGTGGAACACCAGTCGGTATGTCCACCCTTAGTATGTTTTCAGCAATCGGGAAAACATAAGCACCACATAGGCATGGGAGCAAGCACCTGATACCCAATTCACCTGGGCCTTATGGACTGTGATGCAGTGACCTCCATACCCTCTATGTATTTGGTAGATACTGTAAAACGATCTGGGTTGCCATATATTAGCACTGACTCAGTCCTGGTATCTACCAATGGTAGTACCCATTGCACATTCTTTGGGGGTCAGTAAATAGTCAATTCCACTTGGGGCCTCCAATCTCCAGGGACTGCCAAGAACTGGGTTCCTCAGCCTGCCTCCTAACTGGGGTAAAAGGGGGCTAGCATCACTTATTCCTGCTTTACTGGGGCTGCTTTGGCCTTCTGGCCCTGGCACATTGGCTGCTATTTTTGCTCAGGGGATAACTACCACCAGAGTCAGCAACACATTTAAAGGCTTCTCATCTACTTTATCTGCTGCTAGGCAAGCAGCCAGGAGATCCACCCAGATCTGGCACTGACAGACCTACAGTGGCTACAGAGTCTGTACTTGGGGGAATGGCCCTACTCGCCTGGGGCTCACCCTTCTTTTTCTTCTTTGCCAGTGAAGTTCTTACAGATCTCATCTTATCTCAGTGCTTCACTTCTATGTGTTTCAGCTTGGCCAAGGCATTCACGGCATTGTGGATTGGGTGATCCATAAGTGGGGCTCAAAGGAATGCCACTGACCTTAACGTGCTAGCCATCCCACTCAGCAGAATCATGTCCTTCATGTGTGCCATCAGCACTTCCTCATCTGGGCTATGGTACTGCAGTGCAAACATCATCTGCCACATGCCTATTTCACACAGCACAGTTATCAAATCTAGTCACTTGCTTTGGCCTGTATTCTCCCAAACCAGGTGAACCACTGCCATCAACCAATTTATTGATTATCAGATTCTGGGGCTGTCGTCTGCATTCTGCAGGACCACCTCCTATAGGGGGTGCTGGCTATGCTGGCTATCTGGGACATTGCCTGTGGGATTAACTGCTTATCAGCCCCACAGCTGTAGCAGATATGCAGGCACTGTTTCACCCATTTTCTTCTGCTTTGTTCTGCCAGTTCTTGCAGTTCCATGGCTGTCTGGATCATGCACATTGTTATGGATTAAAAACTGGTGGTCAACTTAACACCAGCTGGACTAAATTAGCATGGTGCTGAGTGTAGATGGCCCTCCTGAGGGAAGTTGTCAGCATAAATAGAGACATGCAGAAGAAGAGCTAGGCATTTTAGGTTCTCCTAAGTGTTGCTTTTTCGAGCTGTTGGTTCTCCTGGAGGAGCTTGTCATGGCTGGCGTCCGCAATATGAATTCAGCCATTATCACTGGAGGAACTTGGGACTTTGTCAGTGAGAGTGGCTGTGGTTTACTTTGGTGGAGCTCTGCTCCTTACACTGAGTATTGCTTCCTGGCTCTGGGGGCGGGGGAGGAGAATGTGTGCCGTTTAATCTCCAGGAGAAGCTTGTCACGCTGGCTTCCTAGCATGTACTCAACTGTTCTCATCTTTAGGGGAGCTCGGGACCTCATTTTTGTTGAGGATGGCTGTGGTACTTTTCAGAGTAGCCCTGGTCCTTATTTTGAGTGTGACTGCTTGGCTCCAGTGTAGAACCCTCAACCTATGGGCACAGTTCCTTCACCCCACTGGCATAGACTTCCTAGCTTCCACCACTGACCTTTGGTCCTTCCCAGCAGATCCAGAAAACAGACTGGCGTGAGTCCTTCTTATGGGCTCTAGACCTCCAGCTGGACTCATGGGAGGCATTGTCATGGGCTCTAGGTCTTCAGCTGGACTCAGGCAGGACATTGCTGTGGGATCCAGACCCTTGGCTGAATATTCTAGGTCTTTAGTGTCTTGGACAGATTTCCTGTGCTCTCTTGTGTTTACGATGGGTGACCATCGTAAAATAATATTATAAATTCTGTGTCCTGATTGTAGTTGTTCTTCTCACAACCCCTGACTACACTGTGTGCCAGGTTGAGGTAAGTGGCCCTCCCAGTCCTCTTCCCCAGGCTGGGGGTTCCTTCACCTCCATTTTTTGATGAATAGCCAGCCTAGCATGCAAAACCAGAAGATTTTCCTGGGGTTTGTCTCAGACATGGGGACATGTGCTTCTGGAGACATTTCTGGAGGAGGCAGTGCTTCCCATGCCTCAAAACATGAGCTCCAAAGTCCCCCTTTATCTGCTGCAGCTGGTCTACTTGTCAGCCAAGGCCACCCACTTTTTGATTCACATGGCAGAAGAGAGTGAAAAACAGGCAAACCACCCACCCCGCTGTTTTATGGTGAGGGGGCAGAATTTTTCTTCCTATTGCTTCCAAGGCTTCCAAGATATCCTCAAGCTCCAAAGAGTCTGTTTCCCAGTCTTCCAGGGCTTTCAATCTGCCAAGAAGTTTACAGGTAGTCATGGTGAGGCTGAGGGCGGGGTCGCTTATCAGCCATTTCTGGGGCTCTCCCTTGCCTCAGCCTCCATGGGATCACTGACCTCAGTGTCCTACTGACTATACCAGTTGTCGGTCCACTCAGGAGGCCCAAGGAAGATTTTCAAAGGTGAGATCCTAAGGTTAAAGAGTGCATGTATGTAAGACATCAGCAATAACAACAGGCAGCATAGAGCAGAACAGAGAACCAGAGCAAGCTAGGTAGAGAGTTGCCTGCATCTTCATTGTATAGTTCTTACACATTGTTACCTCATCTTTACATTTTTACAGAGTGCAGTAACCAGCACATGTGTGTTTACCTGTGCAAAGTCATGGTTACATTACTGCATTCCACTGTGCACCTGTGCTAGACAAGCAGTGTCATGTTCTCAGGTGTCCTTAGCCACCCCTGAGCTTTGAAGCAGTCTGAGTGGTTCCACTCAGTGAGTTTTAACAAAAATCCCTCAAATCACATCTACCCTCTAAAGGCAGGAAATCTCTGACTTTCTGTAGCTGCCAAGTGACACAGGCAAGAGGCATTGCTGGACCCAGACAGTTCCCTTCTCAGCCCTTTCACATCTCTTACTTGGGCCTCCAGTGACTTTCTCAAGAGTAGAAACACTCGTCAAATCTTATTCTCTCTGGGATATCTGATGCCATTTATAAAGTTTTCTAGAAATTCTCTTCTCCCTACCCTGGTGCTTACTCTCTTCCTTCTCAGTCCCTTTCACTAATTTCTTTTCCTGTACAACTCCTTGCATAATCAAGACATAGATTTAAATTCTAAGCAACATAGATACATATGGGAGAGCAAACAAAACATTTTGTGAAATAGTCCTTGCCTATAGTTTTAATTTAGCTCCCCAGTCTTTATTTTTATAACAGCTCATATCTATTGCTATCTTCATTTGCATCCCTTAGAAGAGCTCATTACCTCCAAAGGTCCAAGTCTCACTCTTATGTTCATCATCAAATACGGATTATGTTCTATATGCCAGCTCCTGGCTAAGCATTAGAAATGCCAAATGTAAGAGAAAGCTATTGTCTCTACTTTTCATATGAAAGTGTTAAGATACTTCTAACATGAACAAAAGATAAATCTGGAAATATAAGTAGGGAATATTTCACAAAAGATTTCGTATGTTCTGCTTAGGATGACTTCCATATGTACCTATTTTTCCTAGAGTTTAAATCCAAGTCTTGATTATCCAAACTTCCAAAGGGCAATTTCTCAGAATTTCATATGGATACCTTGCCTGGAGCATGTCTAAATCAAATTCACTGCCATCCTGTATGGCACCACACCCAGCTATGAAAGGTTTGTTTTGCTCATAGTTTCATTTCATGATCATGTGATGTTTTAGTCAAGCTTTTAAGGAAATAGATTGAATACAGGACACATAAATTATAGGACTATTTTATAATATTCAGCCAAAGAGTCAAATGCAGAAAAGTGCAAGAGATCTAACCACATACTGGAGACATAATGAATCCAGCTGAGTGTCTGATTTCCATGGCAATGTTCTACGTGAGTCCGTCTGAAGACTTAGAGCCCATGATAATGTCTCATGCAACTCTGTATCAAGGATCTGCACTGAGAAGGCCCAAAGGTCAGTGGTGGAAGCTAGAAAGTCTGTATCAGTGGGGTGAAGGATCTGTGCCAGCAGGCTGAGGGATCTGCACTGGGGCTAAGTAGCAACACTCAAGGTAAGGACTGGAATTCCCCTGAAGAGAACCACAGCCATACTCAGCAACAGCAAGGACCTGGGCTTCATGATTAGAACAGCTGTGTTCATATCAGGAGTGATAAGCTTCTCCAGGAGAATCCAACAACACATCATCTTCTCCTGTAGTTTCTCTTTTATGCTGTTGGCAACAATCCTCAGGTGGGCCTTCCACACCCAGAACCATGCTAACTCGGTTCAGCTGGGTGTTACAACATGCCCACTAATTAATCCACCACAACTCTTAATTAATCCCCCACAACCATTAATCCACTACAACCCACCCCTGGTCAACTTGATAACCACACACATTTCCTTAAACCATAGTCTCCAGTGGCAGATATGTGAAAAGTTAATGTCTTGACCTATTCAGATTTACACTAATATAATAATTACATATATACAATTCTTACTGCACTCATTTCTGTATCAAAAGCAAATATTCAAAGGGTGCTCAAAATTCAAGATTAAAATCACAATACTTTGGCTAAATAACCTGATTACAAACATTTCTATAAAGTATATTGAAATCATATTAAGAGAGCTATTGCAATCACAATCATTGCCTCCCATTAACTTTTAAAATTTTTTTTATTTTTTAAAATTTTATTTAAAGAGGGAAAAAACACAGCAAAACAAAACAGAACAAAGGGTAGCAACAACACAGAATTCCAAAGGAAAAAAAGAAAAGAACAAAAAAACACTAAGAAATCACCACTTGATAACTTACATACTGCCATCTTGGAAATAGTTGTTTAAGTTACAAAATTAAAGCATACAAAGTAGACATTCAAACAGTGAGACTGTTAACAGTTCTGCTCAACTATTCCCATTAACTTTTACTTTTTTTTTTTTTTTGGTACCGGGGATTGAACTCATGACCTCACACTTGCCAGGCAGGCACTTAAGCCACTGAGCTAAATCCCCAGCCCAATTCCCATTAACTTTTAACAGGGCATGGTAACACTAACAAATGCCCAATGGATCTCCTGCATTTCAGGAGGCCTTAGGTCATTTTTTCATTGTCCTGTTCCTTCTCAACAACCATGCCCTCCTCTGTTTCATCCTTGCAATCTACAGATCCTCTGGAGTCTTCCCTCTGGTCAAATGCTTCAAATCACCCTGATGACTTTACTCTTAATTTCCAACACAGATCTGGCCAAAAGCTATCAACAGTAACCATACCACTGTCCCAATGTTAGACTACATTGAAAATTTTCTGCCACCCAGGCAATATCTCTAAACACAAGCAAAATGCAGACTAACTTCTTGCCAAAGCACAACATATACCACCTGTGAACCAGCAGCCAATGCGGTCCTTCTCAATAGAAGCCCTTGAGCCCCATCTTAACTGGCAGCATTTCCATCAGTACTCTGATTTTCCAGGCTCTGATCAGAGTCTCCCATATAGTTTACAGCACATGAGGGCTGCCTCTTTGGCCAGTCTCTCAAAAACCTTTTCCAAATTAATTCCCAGGGCTCTTAAATCATGTGGCCAGGCAACATCATAGCAATGACCACACTCCTGGTACTAATTTTGTTATTGTCAGGATTTTCAAAGGAATAGATTTAATACAGGCACATAATTTATAGGATTATTTTATAATATTCACACCAAGAGTCAAATGCAGAAGAGTGCAAGAGATTTGTCCACATACCACAGACTCAAAGAATCTAGTTGAGGTCCTGGATTTCACAGCAATGTTCTGAACAAGTCCAACTGAAGACCTAGAGCCCCTGGCAATGTCCTCCATGAGTAGAGTTGGAGGCCTAGCACACAGAACAATTTCTCAGCAAGCCTGTATTAAGGATCTGCACTGAGAAGGCCCAGAGGTCAGTGGTGGAAGCTAGAAAGTCTGTGCTTGTGGGGTGAGGGATCTGTGCCAGCAGGCTGAGGGATCTGCACCGGAGCCGGGAGACAACACTCAGGGTAAGGACCAGAGCTCCCTCACAGGAAACCTGCAGGCAACAGCAAAGACCCAGGCTTTGATGATAATGAGAACAGTTGAGTTCCTATTAGGAAAACCAGAGTGACAAGCTTCTCTAGCAGAATCAATAGCATACTATCTTCCCCTCCAGTTCATTTTATGCTGTTGACAACAATCCTCAGGAGAACCTTCCACACTCAGAACCATGCTTATTTAGTTCAGTTAGGTATTACAAACTGGCCATTAGTTAATCTACCACACCTGGCTCTAATGAAGACCAGTCTTGGTGGAAGGACTTGTTGGAGGAAAGCTGCTCAACTGATGGCATCAAGAAAGCAGACATTAGGGGAGGAGTCAGAGAGGAAGGGTCAGGGATCAGAAATAGTTCCTAGAGTCAAACATTCATGATCCACCCAGACATACCTAGAAGAGTGTTTTACTAATATTGTAGGCATCTCTAAAGTCAATCAAGTTGATCATCAAGATTAACTCATACTTGCTCTTAAATGTCCTCTCCTCTTGGGCTTTTTATCTAAGTCCAAATACCCATATTCACTCAGTACCAAACCAAAGTAGCTACTATCTATGTCTCTTCTATCCCACTTAGCTCCTATATCCAGGAAAATCCTGCAAAGATTTCTAATATATCTCCTGCCAAATACCCTTATCTTAATTAAAGTTCCAATCCTTAGTCCTAAATTATTGCTGTCCATGTGTCTGGTCCTAAACTCCTCCAAGTTAATGATAACAGTCCCAATAGGGCCTGTTTCAAATATTATGTCTCTGAAATCTCACCAATCTTCCCACTGCGTCAAAAGTTATCAGTTTCTTTTTGAGGATCCTGAAGAGATTGGGACATTTATTTGTTCTGTCATTTATGTATCATGATAGTCCAATTATCTGTTTATACATCTCTTTCACTGACTAGAACGCAAGTAGCATATAGCAAGAACTCATCAAAGAAATGAACAAAAGAATTTCATAAAATTCTTCCCTTGTAAAAATGTATTTTAGTTTCCAGAAATATGAACCTTGAAATTTAAATGACAGGGTATGTTTAACACAATTATGTTTCTTTTCAACAGATAATGTAAAAATTAGCAGGAAAAACAAAAACAAACACAAACAAATACCCAGGAAGCAAAAAAAGACAAGAGCAGCCAATTCAAAAATAGAATTATAAATCCTAAAGAATAGTACACATCTGAGTAATCATAGCTCTCTTTGAACTTAAAAAGCAGGTGAAAAGTTCCATTACGTGTCTGATTCCTACAAACCCAACAGCCCCAAGACCTAACCAATGACAAATTTTACTGATAGTGGCAGAAGAGCAGAGATAAACAGCAGCCCACAGGCACCTTTTAAAAAGCCGAATCTTTCAAGTCAGAGAGTAATCAACTTTAAAAATGTCTTGGGTAACAGTTCTATAAAGTTTGATGTCTGTTATTGCTTCAAAGTGTACCCAATACACTTTCCTCACACTGGAATCCTAATAGGCTTCATAGCTCCAGGTCTGCTACCACAGCTCCTGTCAAAAGCTATTCCAGAACAGATTCACACTTGGGAACCTGACAGACACATCAGAAGCTGCCAGAGAGGCAGGAAGGAGGTGACATTTTTGTCATTATAGACAATGTGGAGCCATAAATATTGCAAATGTGCACATCAGTGTGGGCCAAGAAGGACTTTTTCCCCTGAGGAGCAAGCTTTTAAAAAGATAGGAAGATGATACTGCTTTCTACTTAAATGTACCTTTTCCCATCTGTACATACTACGTTCCAACACCATCACTTTAACTACTCTGCTGCAGCAGGACCATTGTTGCCCCCCATACCATGATCCACAGAGACATCCTACCTTGTGGCTAGCAAATTCAGTTCAATTCACACCTATGTCTCATAACTGCAGTGATGCCCAAAGATGCCAATGAAATGCCTGATCGTTTTCAGGTGCTTTGTGCCTTTGTATCCCTGATCTCCCTACTTGCCAACTGTGACAAAAGAAATCTGCAACAGCATCGATATAGCGGAGGGATTCCACTCACTGGCTTTATTCCACTTTATTCCACTGAACCATTCAGTTGTTTATCCTTCCAAGATTCCTCTGAAAGAATGAATCAAAGCATCCTGGGATAGACTTAGGCCATTTAGGTCATCTGCTTTAAAAAGAAAAGGAAGAAATTAAAACAGGATAGCATTAAACATATTATAGTCAAAGGGAAAATGCTACCATTTAGATGGCAGTAACAGGCAAAAAATAATCTTGAAAAAACCTCAGAACTTTCTGCTTAAAATGTTTAGAAGTGAGGCTTTTTGTCCATATTGATTCTAATTAGTCAAACTGAAAAGTGCTATGCTCAAAAGGATAATTCTGAACAAAGTGTCTTGGTGAAAAGCATCCACATTTTCATGTAGATTGAAGTCTCTGACCTTTTCTGAATAAGAGGCATTGTTCTTCTTTTCATAAAACTGCCCCCATTGTTTCCTTAGCTTTTTAGAATAGAACACTAGGAAGGACAAGTTTTGGGGTTTGCTTCCCTAGTGAATAAGTTACCAGCAAAAAGAGAAAGTGAAAATCTTCACCCATACCAATATGACCCTATTCTCCAAAGTACAATTCAATATGCTTTATTGGTCCATATGAAAAACAGCATGGATATTGTCTAGCTATAAAATGGTCATTAGAGTCAAAAGCTACGAAGAGTTTTAGTACCATGAAGGTAGAGAGAAGCCATTAAAAAGACATATGGAGGCTACCAATGAATACTGAGACCCTTCTGTGAGTCTTCCACCTCTTCATCCTCCTCCCAGAATCCTATGTAGGCATACAGTTTTGACTGGGGACAGGAAAAATGAATATTTTCATTTTCCTCATGGCTCTTTCCCACTTTGTATTTTTTCCTCTTTGGACAAAAAACCATTTGAATCTTTCTCCTCTTTACTTCTGCTGTCCTTTCACTCCACCTGCAAAGGCTGAGGAGAACAAACGTAAGGCCAATGGAGGGTCATTAACAGTTCCTAAGTCAACCTTATAGCTGACACAAAAGGGCTCAAGTAAAGTTTCTCAAGGGAGATACAAAGAAAGGGGGGGGGGGAGAAGGATGGATAGGTAGATAGAGGTATGACAGAATGTTAAGTTTCTTTTTTTAAAGGAAATACATTTGCTCAGTTGACAGTCAGTGGAACTGACTCAGTCTGAATAAGTTCAATTTAATGAGAAGGGGGATAGGGTTTAGTATTGACAGCAGCTATACACCAAGATATATTCAGGATCATGTCCAGAGTTTCAAATTGCCCAATCAGAAAAGTAACAATAAAAGGTGATGGGTAGGGCAGGGGTGACTGGGAATAGAAAGAGAGCAGAACAGAGTTCTTAGCAAGACAAGGTATTGACCTTTTATTAAACCTCATCTAACATGGCAACAAGAGTCACCCACATCTGCAGTTTACATCAAAGCATTCAATGCACTGGGCTGAATTCATAAAGTTGAATTCAGACTCATGAGCTTTGCTTTCAATTTGAGTAGCATCCTGGAGGAGAAAGTCTACCAGATAAAATATGGAGACCCAGGAGTGAGTCCCTGGCCATACACACATGCTCTCAAATGCATAGACTTGGGATGGATAATAGGTCCTTACTTCATTATTCTCCCTTCTTAGACTCCAGTGAGTTTGGTCAGTCTTTGAGTCCCTGAAAGCATTAGAATAGCAGTTTCAGCCATCAGACTAACACGAGATAAGATCTTATAAATCAGAATGTCAGTTAACATTACACAAGACTTGGGACTTAACAAGTGAAATGGCATTCTGAAGGCTTTGCTCTGAGATTCAGAAATGTTCTTGCAGGCCCCATTGGGGGTGTGTGGTGGCCTGTCTAGCTTACAGCAAATCAGGAAGAGCACGGAGGAGCCTGTGTGCAGGAATCCTGGGAGAAAATTCCCTCTTGCATCCTAGATTGTGTCTTGATGCCACAGTTGCACTCAGAAGGCAAGGATTTCCAGGACAACCAGATTTATCACTAGCTTTCCAGCTTCTGGTTTCAGTTGGATCCAGACACATACCAAATTATGAAAGAGTAAAGCAAAGTTTCAGGATCTCTTTACCACCCCCAGAAAAATATGGCTGTAATGCTCCAGAAAAGCCAAACCATCAGCCATCTCAATATTAAAGCAATTAACTACACCTACAGATTTCTGTGTTTATATTTTTATATTCACACTTCATGGTGAACTATGGTATTACAAGCAGTAAATTGCTCCAATTAGCCATGCAAGTGATATGGCTTGACCTTTTAAAATGAAAGGGAAAAAGATAACTTCTGAGTACTAAGTTAAATACAACTCTTAAAATGTAGACAAATGCTATGGGTACTTAATAAACCAGACTGGCAAAACATCACAGGACAAATTTGTGTGAAAGTATTAATAGGAGTGCTTGGAATACAAAGTAGGAATCCACCATCTCAGTCTACCCAAGTGCATTTTAGAAGACGGAACTTTTCTGTGAAGAGACCTAAAAGTTGAGTGATGCTTTGCCACAAGAAGCAGCAAAGCATTCCTAACAATATTATCCCCAGATGCAGCTCAGAGGGTAAGGACGAACTTACCTAAGCATACAGGCACAACCCAGATCTTTCATTAAAAACCCAGACTTTGCCTCAACGGAAATGGAGAAGTATCATTTTCTTCTGTATATTTTTCTTCTTCTCTATAACTAAATTGGTTTGGTAAGGACCAAACCTACCACTCAAAGTGATAGATGTCAAAGTACTAAGCAGTCACAAAAGGGGCTGATGATTCTGTAAAATTCATCTCTCCTAGTACAATGCTTTCCGGTGGCTGTGGTTACAAATGGAGTAGTTAACCAGTGGAAATGCTTTCTCTCACAGCTCCAGAGAGACTAGAAGTTCAAAATCAAGGTGTGAGCAGAACTATTCACCCTCTTCAGGGTCTAGGGGAAAATCTTTCCTTACCTCTTCCAGCTTCTGTGGCCACAAGAGGTTCCTTCACTGTGGCTGTGTAATTCCAATTTCACCCTCAATTTTCTCTCTTTTCCTCCACTCTTTCTCCTACTCCTTTCCCCTCCCTTCCTTTCCTTTCCTTCTCTTTGCCTCTGTCTTCCCTTCCCTTCCTTTTTTGTTTTTCTTCTTGGCAGTGTTGAGGATCAAGCCCAGGACTCTATAGGTACCAGGCAAGTGCTCTACACCAAATTGCACCCCAGCATCTCTTTTGTCTCTCTTAAGGACATTTGTCATTTGATTTAGGGACAATTTGGAGAGTCTAGAATGAACTTAAGATCTTTCCATCTGCAAAAATACTTTTCCCAAATGAGTTCATGTTCACAGATTCTAAGTTAGGATATGGCCACAATTCAACCCACTATACTATATATATGTTCTGGGCTTCTTGGGTTTTTTTGTTTTTGTTTTTGTTTTTACACTTCAGTTGCTTGAAAATAGAAAATTAATATTTGCTTCTATCCTGTAATTTACTGTTCTTCTTTTTTGTCTTGATTAAAAAAAATAGGGGAAAAAAGAACCTCTTCATTCTTTGCTGCATATACCACTTGGAAAAGAGTTGGTATATGCCTCAAAGGTAAATGTTAAGAATCTGGTGCAAGCATATGCTTAGCCAACTGCACACATGGGAGAAACTTCAAAGGCACCCTTTTCTCATTTTACTGGGTATACAGATTACTACACCCGAGTAAAAAGGTCTAGTCTTTACACTACCTGCATAGGTTTATGTCCTGCATTTTTAGAAACAATCTACAAATACTCCTCTGCAGACAGTATGATAGGATGTTTGTGGAAAACCACCCTTTCAAAATATAAACTGATTACAAGCTCAGATCTTGGACAAATTATAATTATTGTGCTTCTCAGTTTTCTTATCTGTAAAATGGTATATGTATCATAATGTTATGAGTTAATAGAATATTTTCAAATTTAAAACAGTGCCTGGCACATTGTAAGGACTGTACAAGTATTTACTAAAATTTTTAAAGCTATAATTAGAAAACATACTGAATACTGACAAGACATACTTACCAACACAGAGTACACATCAATTAAAATTCTTGGTTTCAAGTATTTAAGATGCACTTGCTTTGAAGTCCTACCATGCTTCTATTCTTCTATTACCATCGGTTCTATCATGTTGTGTCTTATTGGGATTTTAATATATGTGATAGTATAAACAAATTTTTTTATGGAAAATGAGATATTATAGTAGCCATTGATCATTTCTTTATTCGGTTCAGAATGCCCTGTAATTCTTTCATTCTTTTGAATGGTTTTATACTATTTTGTTATGTTTGATATTATTGTATTTGAAACTATGCTCAACTATAGCAGAGAAAGAGATATTATGATAGCTACTGCTAATGTCCGGTTGTCTTGTTATAATGTGCTGTGTTGCTTATGTTGTTCTGTTCTGATCTGCTTTGTTCTGTCCTCTTTTGTTTTATTCGTTTTAAAATTAAAAAAAAAGTATTTGAGATGCAGACAAAATTTTAGAACATGAATGATTTGTAGAGTAATATGGTTGGGGACCATAGAAAGCTGGGCTACAGAGACTGCAGCCAAGGGGGCCACAGAAAACATCACTGCAGCTGTGACCACTGGTGCTGCATTGGTGCTGTTTCTACTATCCATTCCTGAGCTTCTGATGGCAGAAGTGTGGCGGTCACTTTTATCTTCCAATAGAAGAGCACTGCACCCCATCATGGAACTCTATTCAAAATAAGAAGCAGGACTAAATGCTAAACGACCAAAATAATATTTCTACAGTATGGCTTGTGTGCATAAACTTACCTGTTTTGGGACGTTTGATTGAGAGGAAAGAGGAGTGAGTTAAAAGTCTGCCTTATACTAACCTATTTGAAATCTGAAATTCTACCCCTTGTTGGCCATTTGAGATGGATAAGTTAACCTATATCTGTTTCCTTTTCTATGAAATGTGAGAAATAAAGGTTAGATTAACTAATACCTCTAAAGATCCTGACATACAGTATAAGCTAATTAATAATGAACTTATGTAAATGTTTGGCTAATGGAATAAAATCCTTTACTTTTAAATATAAATTGCAAAAGCTAGACAGGCCTGAGATGTCCATAATGTAAGGACATAGCCTTCATCTCCTACTTTAGATCAGACATTTCTTCAGGGCAAGAATCAGGTTGAGTACCTGTGCCTGTTATCACATTAGAAGTATTAGAGGAGAAAGTTTCAAGGTTTGGGAACCAGCAAATGATAAGGCAAACCTTTAAAAAACATTTAACCTACTAATAAATATAAATATATATAAATTTATATTTATATATAAATATAAATATAAATATAAATATAAATATAAAAAATAAATATAAATTGAGTTCTAAAAATTCATCCTGTGTTTTCTCAGTTGTTTGGAAATATCTCATGTGGAACTATGTTTATTTGAATTATTTTCTCAAGGTCTGTCTGTACTTATCAAGATACTAGCTTTTCTGAGTTTTCTCTCTTTTAGTCTTAAACATGAATTGAATGCATTCTTAAAGGGCAGGTATCATAAGATACCTTTACTTAACTATAATCTATACACAAATTTTAAGTATGCAAAGGAATAAGGAACTGTTGTAGTCAGGGTTTGCAAGGGAACATATTTAATGCAGGACACATAATTTATATGATTACTTAGTAACATTCAACCAAAGAGTCAAATGCAGACGGGTGCAGGAAATCTGTCCACATGCTAGAGAACCAAAGAACCTAGCTGAGGGACTGGATCCCATGGCAATGTCCTACACAAGTCTGACTGAAGACTTGAAGCCCATGGCAACGTCCTCCATAAGCTCAGCTAGAGGCCTAGAGCCCACGACAATGTCTCATGCAAATACGTATCAAGGATCTGCACTGAGAAGGCCCAAAGGTCAGTGGTGGAAGCTAGAAAGTCTGTACCAGTGGGGTGAAGGATCGGTGCCAGCAGGCTGAGGAGTCTGCATTGGAGCCAGGAAGTGACACTCAGGGTAGGGACCAGAGGTCCCCTGCAGTCATCCTCAGTGACAGGAAGGACCCAAGCACCCAGCACCACACTGACTCAGTTCAGTTGGATGTTACAAGTTAACTGTTAATCTACAACAGGAACTAATAGTCTTATCAAAATATAGAGCACTGTGCCCACATAATTTATCTATATCTATATCTATATCTATATCTATATCTATATCTATATCTATATAATGTTTTCATCTTCCATAAGTGAAATGAGACCAAGATATGCCTTGAGGCAGGCATGGTCATTACTATTTGACAGATTAGATAGTTCAGACTCAGAGGCTGACGTCCACACACTAACAAGAGGCAAAAGCTAGACAGGCCTGAGATGTCCATAATGAAAGGACATAGCCTTCATCTCCTACTTTAGATGAGACATTTCTTCAGCGCAAGAATCAGGTTGAGTACCTGTGCCTGTTATCACATTAGAAGTATTAGAGGAGAAAGTTTTAAGGTTTGGGAACCAGCAAATGATAAGGCAAACCTTTAAAAAACATTTAACCTACTAATAAATTATAAGAAAGCCAAAGTTATTTTCTATATTTAGTGATTATTTTTTGCCCACATGAGCATTAATATGTGTCTTAATGTATGACATATACTTAAAATCTCTCTAACTGTATTAATCAAGTAGTCAGTTTAGACAACAAATGGTCAATAAGTTGCAGAAAAAGTTTCAATGCTAAACTGTTTGAGTTTCCAATAAAGACAATATAATTAGTATTGTATGATTGTTTTATATTACAAATATACAATCTGAAAAGATGCAAAGATAAGAAATCAGTAATCAGTTGGTTTTTGTATAGTTATGTAAAGTTCAACTAAGATGACTTCAAAGACTTCATTATGGCCATCTCTAAACATAATGTGACTCACTATCATATTTAAAGTCCCACAGCTGTAGCTTTCCCTTGGGAAACTGGAGGACTCACTTACATATTTTCATAAAGGTTCTAATTTAAGAAACTAAGCCAGGCATAGTGTTACATGTCTATAATCCCAGCACTCTGCGTGGCTGAGGCAGGATTCCAAGTTGATGCCCTGCCTGGGCAACTTTGTGACTTAGGGAGATCCTGACTCAAAACAAAAATTTTAAAATAAAACTTGAGGAGATAGCTCAGTGTGAAGGCTCTGGGTTAATAAATTAAGTTCTTTTTATATTTCTAATTTCAAAAAATGTTTTAGAAACATAGGGCAGACCATGCCAAGCCCAGGAAGAGAAAAGTCAGTTTGCTTTTCCCGTGAGTCAGCAGAGGCCATGCTGGGTCTGGGACAAGCACATAAGAAACTAGTTAGAGCCTCTCATAAGCTGTGCAAACCATGCTGGGGGCAGGGAGAAGCCAGATCTCCTTTCCTGTGAGCCAATCAGTACTCAGGTGAGAATCAATACAGCCCTCCACCCACCTGTAAGCAACTGGCTGGTTCAGAGGACAGGCTGAGTTGATAGCAACTGAGGTACAAAAACAACTAAATACTTATATTATTTGATTGACTTTGCAAGACTAACGCCAGTAGTCTGAGCATCTATTGGATGACAGTATTCAATATAGCAAATAATGGGAGATTTCCTTCTGTCTTGTTTTTGAAACCCAATATTCTGCTTTGTTCCAATTTATTGTTTTTATTCAGTGCTCTGTTTTGATTGGTTTTATCCTGTTTTGTTTTATTTGATTTTACTATGTCTGAGGGAGTGGACAACTATTGTGAAGATAACAAAATATATTATGGTAGCCATTGCTGATAACCTATTGTCCTGTTTTGAAGTTCTGTACCACTTTCACTGCTTTGATTGGTTTTATTCTATTTTGTATTGCTGGGTTTTATTTTCTTTACAATAAAAAAATTAAAATAAAAAAGAAACATAAGGATCACCAAATTTTGAGGTGCTTAAAAAGACCTCACTTTTCTCCTGTATCCTGCAGATTGAGGTGGGCTGTCCAGGGCTCATATGGTGAGTGTTGAAGGGATTCAATCACACACTCAAGTCATCTTCCACCTTCCAGTTAAGTCTTCCTTTCAGGTAGTTTCATTTTCAAATGTATTTCAAGGTTGCAAAATGACTGCTTCACCTCCAACAGCATGCTTGCATTTCAGGCATGAAAACAGGCAAAGGGTAACAGGCAAGAAGCAGCACACCAGCTAAGCTCAAACTTTCCAGAGCCTCTCCCACAGGTGTCTCCCCCTATCACCCCCCACTGGTCAAAGCACTTTGTGTTGGCATGCCCTACTGCAAGGGAGAACAGATTTTTTAAAAAATGGGAGAATGGATATTGGGCAATCCATACCACAGCAGTATTGTGTGAAGAGTGAATATACTGTTCTTTCTCTCTCTTGATATTCTTATACAATGTATGCTTATGGAGGTGTCGCCCACAGGTCTAGTTTCATTCTGCTAATTCTCAATTCCCATGTGGTGCCCTTCTCTCATATCAACTAGTTAGGCCCTGGCATGTCATGTGGAACACACTATTTTCATATACTCTTGAAGCACCCTTACCTTAGTCAAGGTTAATTTGTGTATGTTAAATCATCACCGTAAGTGCTTTTGCCTGTGTCTGACACTCAGCAGTAAACTGCCCATCTTACATTGCTTTCTTCCTTGAGGTGGGATACAGGAAGAAGCTGAATGTAAGAGGCTGTCACAGAGGGAGCTCTCAACAATGTTAGATGCAAGGGTAATTATCTCAGTTACACCACAAGCTCTTTAAGGGAAGCTTGATGTTATTTATTTATTCATTCATTCATTCATTACATCCACTCTGCCTAGCAAGGAGAGGATACCAAAGCATTTGCTGATTAATGTCATGGGTTGTCTCACTCATGTCACCAACTGTAGACTGAGGCAACTGCTATCATGATCTACGCAATCTTACTTGTAGGATCTAAGTAAAGTTTAATATATTCAGACTTTCAAATGGTTGTCTTTATGTGGACTATTTTTTTGGCATCCTCAAGGAAGCAGTTGTAAGTTCACAGAGTACAGCAGCTAAAAGTCTGAATTTTAGAGTCAAATTGCATTATGTCTGAGCTGTCTTGCTAGTTGGGTGCTTTAGGAAATTCACAATCTCTTTGAACATCAGATTTCTGCTATAGGAAATAAGGCTAATACCTACCTTGGTTGGCATTGTGTGGGCCACGGCCAGGCCCACCCACAGAGCTCCTGGGTGTTTCATAGTCCTGGGCCTCATAATCCAGTGAAGGCAGGGCTGGAAGCCTGATTAGACTCATCCTCTGAATGGGGGGACTCCAATCTCTTTTCATGGCCTACATCCTGTGGGAATGCTGACATCAGTGAATCCAGGGGAAACCCTGGATTTGACACTCCTCTGCTCTGCTGTGAACAATATTCTACTTGGGCTTCCAGAAACTCCAGTCTTTAGGGGAGTCAAGGTGAAGAGACCTCTGGGGGGTCAAAATTACCTATACTTTTTTTGGCATTACTATCATTCCTGTGCTTATGTTACTTTTGCTAAAGTAAAAAGGACTAGAGCAGAATTCGAGATGTTTTTCTTAATAGCTCAGTACCCAGACCAGAGGCTCCCAGAGGTCTGGCCTAGCACAAACGACTGCAACGATTTAATTAAATGATACAATGAATGTAAAGCACCTGCCAAAGGGCTTGGCATATGGTGGGCTCTCCGCAGTAATTATTCATGCTCATGTTTATCCAGTAGCATCCCAGAAAGAATTTTTGCTTTGTTTTGGAGGAATGATATTATAGTTCTCTTTGCATTTCCTGGAGTTGGAGGCTATATAAAGCTAAGATTTTTGAATTACTATTTTCACTACATATTATCAAAACAGGGTGGCTAAATACTTTGTACCAACTGGCAGGAAAGTAGTGCTATAAACAGGATGAAGTCTAAATTAGTTTTCATGGAATTAATCTGTCCCATCAACTCTAACTTACAAAGCATAAAACAAAAAAGTATATACACAAATAAACATTCTAAAT